>CAKALG010014842.1:0-51088 GCA_916700815.1 Helicolenus hilgendorfi | reverse complement strand
TAAATATATTCCACAGTATAAAAATAAAATTAAATAAAAAAGTATATAACTACAACAAATATGATGCAAAGATCTGGGTCTGTTAAACAATTGGAATAAATTTGAAATGTTTAAATAATCTGAAATCCTAGATTTTGTGCTAAATATATTTTTTAAAGTTCAGTACAATAGTTACATAAACATGTTCAGATTTTTCATTACAAAAATGTTAGTAAATATATTTCACAGTATAAAAATAATATATAATAAAATCAAATTACAACAAGTATGATATAAGGAAAGGAAAAGAAGAATAAAAATAAGAAAAAACAATCAGGATCTGTTAAACAATTGGAATACATTTGAAATAAATAATCTGAAAAGCTGGTAACCTGAAGATTAATTTGAGATGTAGCTCAGCACTGTGTGTCAAGTTGTCTAGTCATAAATCAGAAATAAACATGAATTAATTAATTAAAAATACATTTTAAAAGTGTACAAAGGCTTAGAATATTATGATATAAATATATGATGGCCATTCCCATGTCTCATACATTGTTGCAGCAATTTTTGGATTGACACTATTTGTTACACAGAATTGGTGCTAAATCTAACCATTTTACATCACTCGAGAAGTGATAAAAATGATCAATAATCCCTACAAAATACCACATTAAGACACAGAGACCTTGAGTAACACCAAAGAAAAAGCCATGCTGTGATTTTTTATCAAAAACTTTTGATATTTGGAGATTTCTGAAAAAATTGCATTTTTTTTTGGCGATTGGATGGCGATCACTTCGGTTCTGGAAATTGCTCAGAAACCCCCTTATTGTTAATCTACCTAGGAAAGCTCTCTCCATTCACGCACATCCCTCCATTCCTGTGGACATCGCTGCGCGGCTTTTCTTTTTTTTTTTCTCCATGCACCCACACACACACATCCATGCACTCCTACACCACTGATTACTGATACTGATCTCTACATTTAATTATTGTTTTGTAAATAAACTGTGATTTTTCCATTTACCTCGTCTCTACTCCCATTTTTGTTGCAACCTAAGAGCCGGGTTGTAACAGTGGCTCTAAAGTTTCATGAGGCTGATTATCCTAGAGGTCACCAGAGTTTCTGAATACGGGCTGTGTGTATTTCTCCATGGATTGAGTATTTCGATAGCCTACTTTCACAGTATTTATATAGCCTAGCACTTAAACCTGTTTTATAAGATAAGATAAGATAAGAACAACTTTATTGTCTGTCACAGGTAACAGAAATCTGTCTTTGACAGGCTCAACTAAATAGATAAAACACATATAAGACATAGACAAAACAGAGATACACACTTGCCCATAGGACACAATATACAATACGATTATAAATGATAATTAAAAAAAAGACATGAAAATTGCACTTTTTACATGACCTTTAAAATTTCAACATTATTTTCTGACATCAGGACAATACTTACTTGGTGTCTACTTCATTACAAGGGAAGCATCTATGCTTAATAGTGAAAGAGACCTCTTTTATTACATTTAGGAGGAAGAGAACCAGTTAATTTGCAGATGTTTTAACTTGTCTCGGTAGGGAAAACACAGGTGTAATTGATATAAATAATGATGGCTCTGTGTTATTCATAAAGCCATGCCAAAAGTCCGGCACAATACCACAGCCCCGGAGCTAGAACACAATGATGCAACCTTTATTAAGGTTATTAATAACACTTGTGTTTTTCCTGCTATGACATGCCAAAACGTCTGTGGTGACAAAAGGCCTATTGTCTCTTCTAGTGGATATCGGCCCAGTCAGTCCACACACTGTACGCCTGTAGTGCATCATATCCAACAATCTCTCAGGCAGATATGTGGTGCCTGAATATGAAGACGAGTGGGAATCCCTCCCTTCTGTAGGCTTTAATACAAAATACAATACAATATACTTAATATAACTTGTCTTTGAATACATCTCAGCAGTTCAAAACAGTGCAACATTAGGAAAACATTAGAAATAATGACAACATATAAACAATCGTAACATAACTTAAATATAAAACTGTATGCACAGCTGAATGAGAATCACTGGTGTGAAAACTCCATGGTCATTTATAGGAAAGTAGAAATAGTATCAGTGAGAATAAAAGTGAGAACAAATATAAAATGTAAAATGCAACTTGGTGTGCAAAACATATACAAACAGTTGGAGGCGCTACAATTCAATTTATAGCCCATCAACAGCAAATTCAGTGTAGTCTACTGATAAGACCACTGTCTGTCCAGTTAGATAAACAATACGGACACCAGCAGATCAATCACAAACATATTACCCCATGCTCACACTTGCAGTCAGCTATCTGTACTTTGCAAACCATATTGGGTGTGGCTGGTGGCATTGGGTGTGTGACCTTTGCAATACTCACATATAGCTCATACAAAAACACAAAAAGATAAGATGAGATGCTGATTATTGAGGGGAAATTTGGTTCTTCTTTACCCTAAGAGACCCACATTGACCCGTTTTTGTCTTTTTTAGGGGGGTACAATGGGTCTATAAGGGGAGATAGCAGGAGACAGCAGTAGATGTCACATAGACATGGTGTACATCATCTTAAAGCTGGGAACCTGAAGATTAATATGAGATGCAGCTCAGCACTGTGTGTCAAGTTGTTCTAGGCCATATATCAGAAATAAACATGGATTAATTCATTAATTCATTAATCAATTCATTAATTACAATACATTGTGAGAGTGGACAAGGGCTTAAACCATTATGATAGAGTTATATGATGCTCTATTATGCCTCATAAGTTGTTGCAGCAAGTTTTTGGGTTTTTGTTACACAGATTTGGTGCTAAATTTAACCATTTTTAACCACTTGAGAAATGCTAAAAATGATCAAAAATCCCTCCAAAATACCACAATAAGACACCAAGACCTTGAGGAACACAATAGAAAAAGCCATGCTGTGATTTGGTATCAAACACTTTTGACATTTGGAGATTTCTGCAAAAATTGCATTTTTTGGCAATTGGATGGCGATCACTTCTATTCCGGAAACTGTTCAGAAACCCCCTTATTGTCAATCTACCTAAGAATGCCATACAGTACATTCTCTGAATGCTCTAAGTCTCTAGTTTATGGCTGTAAAGTTTCATGAAGCTGTGATTATCCTAGAGGTCATCACAGGTCATTTTATACAGTGGGGTCAAATTTAAAAAAATGGTCTCACTACAATGAAATGGCTACTATCGGGACTAACATCATCACACATGAATACAGTTAGGCTCATTGGATCCACGAGATTCTCAGTTTTAAGCAGTTATACCCAATCTATACAATTCCAAGACTGTTTAGGGACCCCAGTATGCAGAAAACATTTTTAGGCGAAAATAACAAATTTATACTGCATGTGATTATCATAAAGTGGGCATGTCTGTAAAGGGGAGACTCGTGGGTACCCATAGAACCCATTTTCATTCACATATCTTGAAGTCAAAGGTCAAGGGACCCCTTTGAAAATCGCAATGCTAGTTTTTCCTCGCCAAAATTTTGCCAAACATGCGAGCGGTATTTAGCGTCCTTACCGACATGCTAGCATGGCACCAATAGATGCCTTAGGTTTTGTAGTTTCATATGATACAAGTATCCTCACTCTAGCTTTAAAACTGATCCCGCTACAGCCTCTTAAACACAGTAATGTCGATCTCTGGGGGTTAAATACTGATTTGCTGTAAGTAATGGATGAACTGTGTTTTTGTGTGCTGTTATGTCTTCAAGAAGAGCACATCAGAACTGTACGACCCAGTTGCTCATGGATACTGAAGAGGTTAATGAGTTGCAACCATGGAGGAATTCAGTACAGTTGAGATTGATTTATTATTTGACAGAGTGACTATGAAGCTAACGGGGACCATATTGCAAAAGCGTACTTGGCTTTAGGAGAAAGACTACTTACCACCAGTGGAATTCAGAAACTATGGAGGGATTTGTTTTAAGTTCAAAGACATGAATCATAAGGGAGTGTTTTCTCTCTGAAACATTTTTGAATAACAAAAGGCAAAATGTGGATATGTCTGGGAATTCAAAGTATGATTTTATCCACTGAAATTTCGCTCTTTTAGGTTGGAAATTTATCAACGTTGTTCATTTTGGGCACGAAAACATTTACTTTTTCACCTCAATGCATAGTTTCACTAGTTTAACCAACAGCCAACATTTTGATTTGTTGGACATATTTTCTGTTTTATTTGATTGTATATTTATTTAAAACAGCAGCCATGAACATCGATATAAATATGATGTCCAGCTGTGCTTGTCCCCTTTGGAAATCAGTACAGTACAGTTCCTATAATGTCCTATAATGTCTGAATGACCTGATCTGTATTCTTAATGAGCTTAGTTGGACGTGGATACTTTCACAAAGGGCACATTTTATTAATGGAAGAAGTGAGATCAGCTTTTACAAAGAACTCCATGCAGTTTCCGTTATACTGTGCCTCATTACTGCTATAGTAAAACATATGTCAAGGGGTCTTATCGCCCTGTTGAGGGAACTTTTGAAACACAAACCTCTCAGTTCTAATCTTTGCAGAAATTAACTGTGTTGGACAGGAATTAACTGGCTCAGATCCTCATTCAAAAGAGTCTAGTTTGTCATAATCCGCCATCTTGCCGTCACCTTCATCGGTGGTGTCAATGTGCATGCGATGCAACGTGGCTGATTTCTAGAACCCATCTGTTATCTCCTATTGTATGCTCCACCTGAGAAACATCATTGTATGATATCAGCTAAACAGTACACTACAAGATGTTTCTGAAAACATTTGAGTCGATACATTACAGTTACAGGATATTGATTCATATTTGATCAGCGCTGCCTAGTTTGATCGTTTGATCAGAGTTTGTGAGTGATTGACAGCCGGCTCTCATAGACGGCTCTCCAGCTTTGCTCTGACTGGTTGTTTTCCTCCGGTCTGTGAAATCTTGCAGATGCCGTTAGGAGCACCGGAGGACACATTATTTTTTTTTTCATATTACCTGTCTCATGCACTACTGTCAGGATATAGTGACCGTTTCATAAAAATATCTTTTTTAAATCATATTTGCTCCATTTCTACCCACTGCAGCTTTAAGGCTCAACACTGCACTTTGAACAGCTGCTGTATGGATCTTTTTGATTCATGTTCTTCCTTTCTATGGTGCGAGATCATGTCGGTACTGGTTCGGTGCCTCCCTGTAGCTCTAAAATCCCTTACAATATACTCAGATTTCGCTTTTGGATGCGATGAGTTTCTCTAAACCACGGCTTTGAGAAGAACAGCTGTGAAAACAGCTGATATGAATCCTTTGCTAATGCACCAGAAAACCATGGATGCCATTCATCAGGGAATTTAGGAATATTTAAAAAATGGTCTTTGCTCAACTCTTTTGAACCCACGTAGCTAAATCCCTCGCTCCAGCCTCTCGTATACAGTATGTCCTGGGTGGATCTTCAGCAAAATGAATATCTCCAAGCCAAATTATCTAACCGGCTGTCTCTCCCTCCTCTTATTATCTTTGGCGCTATTACAGACATGCTTTCTGTGAAAAGCTTTCCAAGAAATGCTGTTGGACTTGTGAGAAAATACTTAAATTTTGTTCACCCCTTATCGTGTCCGGGCACAGCGTTGAGTGAACGCAGCGGCACTATTGCACACAGTGGCACTAAAACATTTATAATGTCTGATGTGAACAGATTAATATCCTGGAATATGTCTGTGTTTTTATTTAAACAATGTAATAAAGATAAGAAACTGACTGTTGCCAAGAATTACCAGAGTGTGCCCAATCTGAAATGTTCTCTGGAGTGATAGTGATACATTGGTTGTTGAGCGACCACAGTGACTCAGTCTTAAAACAAAGTCGTATATCTTGGTGTCTGCAATTTTTAAGGAACACTGTACAGAGTCCAGATTAAACACTGACCAATGAAGACAATGTGATTCTCTACATCCATCATTATCTCACGGCCCCACAGACCAATTTCCTCTAAGCACGTAATGTATATTTCCATATCCTCAATATCTAACTGGTTGTGCTATCAGTGGTGGAGGAAGCACTCAGATAATAAAAGATATTCCATCACAAGTAAAAGTCCTGCATTGAAAATGTTACTTAAGTAAAAGTATATTACTATTATTAGCAAAAATGCACTTAAATTATCAAAAGTAAAAGCAGTCATGACAGAAAATTGGCACCAGTGTCATACAGAATTAAGCAGGCGATTATTGGATTATTATTACTGATGCATCTTAATCTGCAAAGTAGGAAGTAACTATATTTGTCAAATATATGTTGAGCAGGGAAAAGTACAATATTTCCCTTTAGTGGGATTTTAATGGAGTAGAAGAAGTGGTATAAAACTGAAATACTCAAGTAAAGTAGCTCAAGGTTGTACAATATTTGAGTACTTACATTTCACCGCTGTACACTGTATATAAAATGTTACACCATGATTGTAAAAAAATATATACAACGGTAAAATTACAGTGACTTGAATATATATTTCTAAATAAATGTTTTTGATTTCATGTTGTGCGTGTGATTGTTGAGTGATTGCTGCTATTTAAAATGTAATCATAACCATTGTAATAAAGGTGTTAAAGTTAAATGCAAACCACCTTGCAATTGTAATTTCAGGTGACCTCATGTGAGATGAAATTTTTTCTTTCTCTTCTGCGACTCACCCGTTTGTGTCTTGATTTCTGTTAGGATTTTTAAACCTCTTTACATACATTCCCACCGGTTACAGTATATTACAGCTGCTGTGCTAATTACTGCCCTGTAGGCCAACATGAAACATGTTCTCACAGCCATACAATTTACTGAATGACAGATGATATTATTTACACAGTGAGGAAAAAAGCCATTATTTATGAAGGCAGAGTCACTGACACAAACGAAAACTCACAAGGGCAAGTCTAATATGAATTATTGTAACAACCAAAGGGTGTGAAATTATACAAAACAAAGAACAAAATCAGATGAATTGCTTGAGTTGAAAGCTATACCATTCTGTGCCAAATTACCTTTTATGATGTGAAATGTCTCTTCCACAGTGCTGCTGTTTCATTTGTAAAGGAAACACAAAAACCATACTAAGATTTATTACCAATACATTCATCACATTATGAAAGGGTTCATCTGAGGTTTAACCTTTGTGTTGGACAGTCCAACACAAGTCTCCTCTGTCTGGTCCAGGCTTGAGCTCTCTGGCTCGGTTTGACCCTAACACTCAATCAGCCTCCAAGAATGGACAGAATGGGGTTCTGGGAAATAAAGAAATCCTGTGTGCTTACTGTGGTATTTTATGACGTCGGATGTCTGTCTATCCTTTCTGTCTCAGCTGCCGAAAGCGTTGCACTTTTTCTCTATACAGTAATACTCAGACATAAGGTCAGAGGTGTGAATGAAAAATTAGGTGGTCATCGCTCAAGGCCAGAAATAAGATTTTTGAGAGGGCGGTAACAGCCTTCATGTGCCAGGTGTTTCACTTATGAGATGTTTGTCTGGAAGTAATTTAGCCTTTACATCTCAGAAAGGTTTCTACAGATTACAGTGGTGTCTTTTTTATACATCACAGGCACCAAGGTCACTCCACTATTATTTTTTATAAAATGGCAGAAGAAGAGCGTGTCTTCGCACTGCTCAACAGTGAGCATGCATGAGAGAACGGGCTTTTGCTGGATGAATGGTAGGCCTAAATATTTTCTCTCTTATCAAACATTTGCTGGTATTTCACCACATATCTCATGATTATATCATCCGCCCACGGCAACTGGAACAACTTAACTAGTATCAGCTCAGTGCTCAGGCATATTTTAATGTTTCTCACTAAAACGAAAACGTTCAAAGGCTTTGTGTCATTTCTAAAATTATTATAAGTGGACTATAACACAGTTAATGCAGTGATATGTAAAATACTCCTCACAATACCCTGGATTTTTTCCTCACAGAAAATATGTGCCATATCTACAGGTTTATATGCTGCTATATCTGTGGAATCATTCATTCATTTTCCACATAAATTTTTTTCTCTTCAAGGTCACAAGGGCTGAAGCCTATTACTTTTAAAGCAATGGCCTAATATCCCCATGTGGATAAGTATCTTTCCAAACAAATAACCTATCTGGAAACAGTTTGGTTATGCATATGGATGGCTCATCATGTGATATTGATGCTGTTTAAGTTTTTTTAATTCCATTTCTTGCCACTTCCAACATTTAAGACTTGAAATTTGACTTGCAAAAAATGACTTGGGAGCATCTCTGCTTTTTAGTTCATACTTTAACTTATACGTAGCCAATGATTTATATATTACATAAAGAGACTTGCTCCTTTTGCTATTTGACTTGATGATTTGTGATGAGACTAATAAAATTATAAAATCTGCTGTTCTCGCATGCCTCTACGGTGAACAGATAATACAAAAACTTGATGAAATGAAGTAAATTCATATCAAAACATCCTTTTACAAGCTCTCACACACTTTAATAGACTCTATCAAAATGTAAGCACAACTACAAGCCAAGTGTTATTTTCTGTGGGCCTATAAGGCAAGAATACTTAATTATACTTTTCTTAAGGATATCTTGATCAAAAGATTAAGTAAGTAGGCCTTTAAGCCAAATATACATAGACTTGTCAGTATAAACCAAGTATACTTTTGTTAAGTATATCTCTAATAAATACATAAAAAGTTAACTGAAAGTATAATCTCTTATTTTAAGTTCAAAAGAAGTATACCAATAGCACACTTGAATAAGCTTCTTGATGGACAAAATCGTATTTATAGTAATTTTTTATTTAGCTCTATTCACAGGTAGAAAGAAAATAAATACAAGAATTTTTAAATTTTTAAAAACTAAAATTTGTCCACAATCTCTGCTGTTTTGAAGAAACACCCAGATTCCTCAAAGACTCTTTTATTCTGGGATGAAAAATATTATGTCTATTGGACAATTAAATTCATTCTTTTTTTTTCTTTTTTCTTTTTTAAAATGTCTTTATTGTTTTTGTTTTTTTGTTATACAAACATCAGCATTATTATGCAATATATTCAATACAGGATTTATTTTAACAAACATAACATACCCCACCCACCCCTTCTCTCTTAACTTCTCCCTTTCTTACAGGGCCAAAATCAATATAAAGCTTCACAGTATCAATCATACAATTAAACAGTTAAATGGCACCTCTGACAAAATGAAGATACACATAAACAGAAAATAAATATAAAGAAAATAAATAATAAATAAAACAAAAAGTTTAAAAAAACAAGACTCCATTCCCTTCCGAGGGTCAAATAAAATAGATTCTTTACTAATTTATCCCAAGTTGAGACTGTTCTTCATTAAACCGGAAATGACGTATCCTCTTGCTGGTTTTGTACAAAATAGAAACAAAAATATTAAATTGTTATAATATATACGAAAATATAAAATAGTGGGAAAATAAGTTGTATATAGATAAATCATAAATAAAATAATAAAATAAGAATAAAATAAAAATGCTGTTAATCGGTGGGATCGGAGCAGATAGACATCACTTCCTGTAGCCGGGTCACCGTATGAAGTCTAGCATCTACCTGGCATCCTGACAGCACTTGGCCGGGGAGTTTTAAAATGTCTGAAAGCAGCGGTGAGTTTGTCTTGTATTTTATTTTTTTTTTTTAGATAAATGCTTATTCTGTGACTCAAATAAAAAAATTGACTTCGGACATGTAACATCGATGGTTAGCTAGCCTACGTGTTGCTAACGGCAACCGTATGACGACTTAAAACGCATATGACGGTTGGGTTCTTGTATTTCCCAGTTTTACAGTCATTTTAATGCTAATATGTGTTCATTTGACAGTTAAATGTGGACAGTAATGTTAGAAGGAAAAGAAGGACTGTCATTAAATGGAAGATTCCTATTCAAGGTCAAGGTTTTAAACGTAAGGTTAATGACTGTTAATGACTAATTGCTTTTCCCCATGTTGTCCATGTCTCTGTTTTTATGTTTTTTATTTTTTCCCACTCACAATGTTGTTTGGTTACGATTGCCCAGAAGTCTTTATAAATATTTAAATCAACATCCTCCATACAGACAATAACCATACACTTCCATGCAACACACACACACACACACACACACACACACACACACACACACACACACACACACACACACACACACACTTGTCTTTTTTGATATATTTACATTTATTGTTATTGTTGTTACTACATATATCTTGTCCTAATTGTTTGTTATCACTATTATGTAGTCATATTATTTCTTTATATTAATCTTGTCTCTAGGTAGAGGCTTCAGATAAGCTTCTTCCTGCACTTTATATTATTCATTATTTTTTTTATGTTGTACAGTCTTAAATTGTGCAAAACAAATAAACAAATAAACTGTAAGGTTAATCATCTTCACATTAATGACATTGAACTTTTTACTTCATTTGACTGTATCTGAGGTGCATTGTAATGTTACCTTTTTATTCCCTGTATAGTATGCCTACATGATTACTGAGAGCATTGTGTCTATATTATGTAAATATGGTGACAAATGTAATGCTACATATTTGTATTTAACTATATGAATTTTGCATTTCTTTTTTTTTGAAAATTATTTTTATTCCTTTTTTTCCAAACATAGCATAACAAACATAACAAAACATAACACCGGTGCCATAATACAAAAAAATATATATTTTACATTTAGCATTTAATATGTACATACATGAATACACACATACACGTCGCCTCCCACTCCCACACAGAGACAGGTCCAGCCTTCTTCCCACCCTAGAGGTAAAGTTACAGAAAAAATAACATGTAAATAATTTTTAAAATAATTTAATTAGTTAGTTAGAATTAAAAGTAATAAGTACTACAGTAGTATAGTTCATGGTGGTAAGATAGAAACCTTAAATAAATAAATAAATTTAATAAATTTAGAGGAAAAAAAATTGAATTTTGCATTTCAAAAGATTGTATAGCAATCATGATGTAAACACACATGATCAGCAGACAATAGTAGTAAATAGTCGACAGTGTTGTGAAAAGTGGAGTTAATTTGAGCTTATATTTGACAGGCTTTGGTATTCATTTCTAAAGACGAGGTTAGGTACGAGGTGCAATTAGGGCTGCACGATTATGGCCAAAATGATAATCATGATTATTTCTGATCAATATTGACATTATTTATCATGATTATTCATCGATTTTTAGCGACAACAGATTTTTTATTGCACTTTCACATTAAAATAAACAGAGCACTGCTTTCACTTCCATGCTGTGCTACATTCCTGCTAATGTACAAATTAGGACTGTACGATGTTGGAAAGAACTGACATTGCAATATGTTTTTCATATATATATATTGCACTATGAAGAAATACAGGAATATTTACCCTACCCTTTTGTGAGCTACATTTTAAAGTTCAATCTGGTGCATTTTGAGAGCAAAATTAGCAACATTAAGAGCTAGATTAACAATTTTATGCTCTCAATTTAATCATAAACACATTGGTTGTATCGATGATATCTATACCCAAAAGTGAAGCCAAAACATCTTGATCACCGGCCGGCTGGCTGTTAGTTTAGGAAGTGCTTGATTTGAGATGCAGCAGAGTTTTTTATGAGCAAAACGCACCTTTTAAACTTCAATATCACAGGTGATCATGTTCATTTAATTGTGGGAAGCCAAAATCATGATAGTGATTAATATTCGATTAATTGTGCAGCCCTAGATACAATAATGTTATGTTTCCTCTCACCTAAAACTACAGCACTACAACTCAGACCTGCAGCAGTAATGGACAGATGTGAGAGCTCAACGTATGGACGACTGTGGCTGTTACTTTTGAGGTAAGAGATCCCAATGCTGCACCCTACACAACATAGCTGTGATAGATTACAGGCAGACTTTGAAATTGGAAATGAGGATTTTTTACCTGCGCGTTCACGCAACCAAAGCAGGAGAAAAAGCCGATCCACAGGCTACTAAGAAGCATTAGAAACTTAAAGAGAGCAAATTTGAGTTATTGAAGAGTACTCTGAGGAAGGAAAGGAAAGGATACAAAAGGTAAGATTTTGTGTTATCATAGAAGGTCATGGTCCATAATAACCTTTCAGCATATTGTAATTCAAGTGTTCTGAGAGAAAACTAGACTTCTGCACCTGCTCATGGCTCTGTTTTTAGGCTTTAAAAAATATAGCCCGTGATGGGAGGCAGCTGTAAATCACTCACAAACTCTGACCAAACGGTCAAACTAAGCAGTCCTGATCATATATGAATCAATATTCTGTTACTGTAATGCCTATTTCTCTCCTCAAATGTTTTCAGAAACATCTTGTAGTGTACTGTTTAGCTGTAAAATGAGAAAGTTTGCTCCGGCTGGTGGGCGGTGCTTGGTGTTTCCTCAACTGATCTCAACTTTCTCATTTTACAGCTAAACAGCACACTAAAAATGTTTGAAAAAAAAGAGATTACTTGTCTCATGCACTATTGTCAGGATATAGTTACCGTTTTATAAAAATAACTTTTTTTGAATCATATTTGCCCTATTTCTACCCTCTGCTGCTTTAAACTATCAATGTATGTTTTTTTTAATAGTATCCAGCATTTTTAGATGGAAACATGTTGTGATGCCTAATGCCTAGTTTCTTAGCTCCTTATTATAAGTATCTCAACATTTTATAAGACAATATGTTACCTTACAGTCGGCCGAATGTTTGCAGTATTAGATCACATGCAGTAGGCTGTTCAAAAACATTGAGCCAGACTGCACATCTGAATATCATTATAATGAAACACAGTTTCCATGAATGAAATTGAGATGTATAGGCATGGAGTTGTATGTTAAGTTGAATTTTTTTTAACAAAAAACAAGGTAGATGTGTATCCTGACTGCTATAGCGGTAGAGCAAAATGTGTTTCACACAATACAAATAACAGCGACATGGCAAATATATTTTGTTATTTCAGCTTAAGTTCATAATGACACCCGACACAATGTTATTTTGAAAATATGTCAAAGATCAGACTGGATTTAAGGGAGTGTATTTGGCAGAGATGCAAGAGTGCAAAACATGTCATTAATGCATTAGATTTAAGGATGTTGGGTCCATTCATTGTAGAGGATAACAACAGATGGTTTTACTTGAAGGGGAAATCCTGTAGGGTTTATTTTTCTGTGGCTTTTGCTTGTTCGATAATATTCTCGTGGTTAGTGTTTATTATGCAGATACACGCATGTCCGAACCAGCAGGGTGTTCCAGTTAGATTATGAGAAGTTCCTCCAAAAGAAATGATTCTGTCAATAATAATGGAAAGATATTCTGACAGAATGTGGCAAACATTGCCTCCATATGAGAGTGATTTCCTGCTTATGTTCAAAGTCAACAACGTCAGAAAGGAAAAATGCCCCGAAAAGTCAATGAAGCATGTTTTCCCTTTATTTTGGTGGACTCTAGATTGATAGAAACATGTCAAATTATGTCCTCTGATTTTAAGCAGGTAAGACAAACCTTATGACATAACATTACTTTCTTCATTAAATGCACTGATTTCGTTGGAATCAAGCTCGTGAGAAACAGAAAACAGTGTCGGATGACAACATTGTTTGGAACTGCTCTTGTCTGTGCTTACATTTACCTCATTGTTACCACAGAATATTCGATAAAATGTGATGTGTCTGACACGTCCAAGAGCCTATGTCCGGAACAGACGTTTAGTTACGTTACAGTTGGCATGCATTAACAGCGGTGCTACAACCCTATCTTTGTTCCAGCTGATTTCAACCTGTATTAATACACTATAACTCTTTATTTTCCAGCAATTTCAAAACAAAAATTCCATGTTTGTGTATTATGGGAAAGCTAAAACATTGATGATGATATGCAGCATGTGTGAAATTGCAATAAGTCAACAAAACTAAAACTTGGAAAAAGTCAGTACAGAGGGATTTAAGCTCTTTATGGCTGAAGTTAGGGAAATGATCACTCCAGATCTTAGTCTTGGAAGCTGCATTTAATTTGTAATATATGTTTCCAAATTGAAATGTTGGGGGAAAAGATTATACCCAAAGGTTAGCAGCTGTTTAGTCTTCACGGATTGAAGTCACTGTTAAACTCATCTGACTGATGCCTTGACCTGTGGCTCCAAAAAGACCTTCTATGTTCAGATAATGTGAAGATGGCTTGCTTTCCTCACTTCCATTTTTCTTCTCGTGCACTGATTCGTTTAAGCTCAATCAGAGTGATTTCTGTCACTGATGGGTGCCACCGCCGGTTCAACATGCTGAATTGGCCTAAAAACCTCCAACACGGACTAGAGCCAACGGTGCGGGACGCACCGAAAAAAATAGGCCGACGGACGCTCACAGACAGCCCCAAACTGTCCGACGGCTGACCTCCGGCTTGGTGTGTCAAGGCCTTTAAAACGGACTAATATGTTGGCTTGTGAAAGCGCCCTTATTCTTCCTGAAACCAGATTAGATTATAAATAACAGCTAACCAGAGTTGTTATCCAGAAACTCACACCAGCCAGGGAATGTACTGTACGTTGAACCATTCTGTTCTCACTTTAGCAGTCATCAAAACAGCTAATAGGGTCCGTGTAGTGTGGCAGGGGACTCATGTTGTGCTGTAATACTATCTAGCTGTAATCCTACCAAGTCTTTCCACAACTGCAATCATGAACGCAATGTTGGAGTCCGGTTTGTCAACACATAACATTCTTTAGCAATACTGTTGCTGGATGTTATTTGACTGTGTATTGGGCAGTAGGCTCTGCCAATCCAGCTTTGATGTCGCCAATGCAATTTCAACATCTGAAAGGCCAAACACACAGATGTAATCATTTGGTGCAGTTTGTGCCAACATGACCTTGAAATTAAGGATTGATTCAGGCTTTTGAATTTTGATGCTACCCAGATGTGAATCATTTTTCTTTCAACAGCGCCTTAGTGCTCACTAGAAAACCCAGTTTGACATGAGCGTGTTTGTCTGTTTTTTTCATAAACATGATTAATGTTTTTTTTGCGTGGGATGTCACACGAAAAGGTTAGATTAGCTATTGTTATTGGTATCACCATTTCTTTTCTATATCTAGATGTGTCCAGCAGACACAGTGATTTGTATACAGCTGATTAATGTATTATAAACATTTAGATCTTTTTATAATTTGTTTTATTTACGGTTTTACATATATTTAATCCACATTAGCTCGTTTTCATGGTTGAGATGTAGTCCAAGCATAGTCAGTATACAGTCAATGAATGGCATGTTGTACTGCAGATTGATTACCGTTTCATATTTTCTAGATTGCATGCAGTAAGTTCTTTACTGCCAACTCAAAGAGCATTAATCTACAGGCACTTCAGTAGACACCTTGTTTCTATTTTGTCTTTTCGTTTTGATTTTGTTTCGTCTGTCAGATACTTAAAGAGGAAGTCTCCATCTACAGTGTGTAAACACAATTTAGACTTGTGTGGAAAGGTGAATTGTTTCCTCTTCAGTCGATAACCTGAGGCACAAGAGTTCAAATACCTTTTGTCATGCATTTGGGAGTTTAAAAGTGATGGTAAACTGATGATGATCTGTGTAATTGAAATGTACACTTGGCATTTACCATAGAGCAACATCTCATTTAATTCCTCCCGCAACACTAGCACAGCTGAACCAACAACCAGAGGCCTCGACAAAACGTCGGGAGGATCATCAATTTATTTAGCAGAAAAGCAGTCGCACCTTACTTATCGAAGCAGTAGCTGATGGACTGTGTGACCCCTTCACACTTCATATGGAGTTATACTTTTCTGAGGGTTGTTATTCAGGGAAAGGCAAAAATGTGACATCATTGGTGATTTATAGCAAAAAAGTGAAACAAGCACATATTTTGTATAGTCCCATTGTGCATTTATGACAGTGACATATAACATGGAAGTTTATTTGAATGTGATCTCATATTTCTGGCTCTCCAGTTCATCAGCTGCATTAATGTTATCCCTAGAAAATACATTAGTTTACCTGCTTGACAAAAGTTAACATTATTTAAGCACCTGAAACATTACATAGTGGATTTCACATTATATACATACACTGTTGGAACAATCTTTTTATAGCTGTTAGCTATACTGCATGTGTGGTTCTACTGCTATGTCGAAAAAATGCCATTACCTTTGGTTGGATACCTTTGGCACTCCGCACTCCACACATTTCCCTCACCATGGATGAGGCTTCGCTGTTTTTGCAGGCAGAACGGCACTCCTTTGCTGGGAACCGGTTGAGGATCGTCAAAGTTTCACTTTGGGGGAATTACGTGACCAGGCATTATCAATCCACTTGATGAGGGCGGCTTCAGCCACAGGTGCTTTCCCCCGTGTGCATTCGTTTTTCATTCATTTTCCCGTCATGATATCAATTAGCAGACATTATTGAGGCAAAGTCTCAAAGGAGTAAAGTATAAAACAAAACAAAATTAACAATTAACATTAGTCTAACGTAGTTTTAAAACGTTTTCCCATATGTTTTCATGTATGAAAAGACCCCAAATGAACACGTAAGCGAACTACTTGATTACTATAAGCAAATTATTTAAACACTATTTGTACAGGAATGATTCTGTTCCAAGGTTTTTGATCATGATAAGCAGTTGATCACTTTAACCGTGATCACTATAAGCAGTTTCCACTGTATTTTAAATTCAGTTAGAGTAGTTTTGAAAGATTGAATAAGATAATAAGGTTTGATGTCTTTACTAGTTTACATGTGACTCTACCACATCCTGTTATTGAAAGTAGTAGGTAGCCTTCATTTCAAATAACTAACTTCAATCTTCACACATAGTACAGTTTCAGTGGAATGTAACACTGATAAATGCCACATAGTTTGCAGTTGTCTCATCCATAAGATTACCATTGAGACAATGATGAACTTTCTGCCTAAAAGCACATTTAATCCATTATTGAATTTATGTTGTGTAATATTCCCTCCTCTGACATCCTCTGAAACATTTCAAACAGTAGGCTTTGTGCGTGCCTCCCACCTAGCCAGTACCTGGTTTCTGATGTCTTAATGGTGACTCAAGAGTTGTGGCATGAACAGAACCTGAGAGATTTCCATCTGATGATGTAAAGACAGAAAACAGGTGGCAAAAATTAGACTGCAAGCTTCCCGTGTGTACTGTTGTTTCCCACTCTGTTCACTGTGTTGACAGAGCTTTCACAGATTCTTACCTCCAGCGTCAGGCATCACATTGACAAAACACGGCACCATTTTCTCTCAAGTAGTGATTCTGTAATCAGGTAGAATGGTTTTACAGACTCAATAATTGACCCTTTGCTCAGTCCCGCCCCTTGAACGCAGAGTGGCCACTAATAGCGTAGCATCAGCCAGCTCCGACCAGGGTCCAACAACTATCTGGCTCTGCTCCATAGACTCTCATGCAATCATTTCAGATTTCAGAGAAAGTTGGAAGGAGATATACATTTATAAAATCTTACGTTTCTAAGTAAAAACATGTGGAGCTAACATTAGCAGATAATGTTAATTATTATTAACTAGCGTTAGCACTATATTGCACAAGCTAAAGAAGGTATACTGAATATACAGTATACACATGCTGCTTTTGCTTTTTAATCATAGCAAGTTCACAGTAACGACCTACCCAGCTTTACAGGAACAGTGTTATTCCTTAATTTCATAGTCTTGTATCTCGATTGCTAGGTGATGGTGGTTCACTTTTACACTGTGATCTGTAAGCTTTGGCTTCTATCTTTATCTTTTTAACCTGTTTTTGCTGCTGAATCAGTTTGACATCCTGGATATGTCCTTCAAACGCATAGTGTAGAACCTTCTGTCTGCTAAGCAGGGAGTGCAGTTAAGTTAATGACAGTGTGGGCGCTATGGTAGCTCTGACAGCTTGACGGAATAGCAGCATGGGGTGGCGCTTAGCGAAGGGTCAAATGAATACATGAACTCAATGCCTTGAATGCTTGTAAACTATACACTTACAGTGCAGTCAGAAAGTATGAAGAAAGTTGCAATTTTTTTTGTCATTTTCAAATAAGAAATGACTTGAAATGAAAGTGACTGAGGTTATGGTGCTGACTCTTTGCTTTAATTTGAGTGTGTGCATCCACATCAGATCATCTATGTAATACATGGTCCCCCAATTTTATGAGACAGAAAAAAAATGACAAAAGTTAACATAAACTTAAACTTATCATATATTTAATATTTGGTTGACTGTGATTCATAGATACAGTATCAATGGACACTTGGTATCTACTCTTGAAATGCTTTTCCAGCAGCCACATTTCCTTCTTGTTTAGTTCTGTCTGGTCTTAAGCAAGTTAGATTCAAGTTGGATTTGTTGTCCACTCAGTGGTGGTGAAGGGGGTGGAATCGCATGAAGAAGTTGATGTCAATGCATACCCTCTATATGGATGTGATCACCCTCAAATACTCTATAAGTAAACTAAATAAGTATGCATGATAAAGCACAAGACAAAGACATTCCCCTACTCTTCCCATGCTATACACTTACAAAATAATCTTCTCAATATATTTTCCAATTAGTGAAATATCCCCTGTCTTCCTTAAATGTTGTTTCAGATGTTTGGCAATGTATGCTTTTATATTGTAGACATCTTTTTAGGCATACAGTTACAATTCGTCTGCATTAGTGTGAATTTGCAAATTCCTAGGGTAAGCTACTCTGCCAGCATGGTGACAGACGGGATACACTGCAGCACAGCTCAAAGCTTATCGCGTTATTGTTTTTATTGTGTTTAACTTTCCCAGGATTGCTTAAATCTTTTAAGAGTGATTTATTAACTATTAAACTAGAGGTCATGTGAAATTACTTGCAGCCTGCCACCTTATGCTTCTTGCCTCATTCATCTATAGTAAAGCCAAGTGGTTTTATATGATAATCATATACAGTGATCATAGAATGATGTAGAACTTACAACAATTACTTCATATATACAGTATATTCTGAATACGACTCCTGGCATATCTCACGATGGTAAACATATCAGGAATCTCTTTCAACTGACCAGTGGTCTCTTTGGATATTTCAGAAATGTAATTGAATAAATCTGTGTGGCAGTTTGTTTAAAATTACAGCCATTCATTTGTTATACAAGTCAGATTCAGTGATAATGATAACTTGCCAGACCTAATACCCAGACAAAAAAGCATTCACCTAAAGAAATACTGGATAATGCTAGTGGCCATATTACAGTATCCAACGTGATCTCATGGGAAGGTGTATAAATAGCACGCCACTTTTAAAAACATTTTGTTTGTCATGTCAGGTGTTCTAAACTTTTCGTGTGTCATTTAACGCCGTTCTCTTTCCCAACTAGTCACATACGGACACACTGTCGCAGTTTTAAACACGTGGTTAACATGAATTCAAACAAAACTACTTGGTTATGTTAAGGTAACAAAACTGCTTTGTTAGGTTCAGGCAAAGATCATGGTTTGGGCTACAATAAGGACGTTTGCAAATGGTAAATAGACTTGCATTTATATAGCGCTTTTCTAGTCTTGTGACCACTCAAAGCGCTTTACACTACATGTCAGCATTCACCCATTCACACACACATTTCCCCACCGATGGCACAGCCTTCGGAAGCAATTTGGGGTTAAGTGTCTTGCTCAGGGACACTCCGACATGTGACCGGAGGAGCTGGGGATAGGACCAGCAACCTTACGATTAGTGGACGACCTGCTCTACTTCTGAGCCACAGCCGCTCATGTTTGTCATGTTACATAAAGTTTGTTAGGTATGTTTGTTACGTAAATTAAGCTACGCACATACGTTAAGTAGTCAACGTAAATAAGTCAACGGCCGGTTTCACACGGGACATGGACGGCGGTCTCCTGCGTGAAAGTCATGTGTTTGTTTGACCCACCCATCCACCCAGACCTCCTCCTCTGATGATGATCTCTCCTGATCCACCAACACCAATAGTCAAGCAGCGACTCCACTTCTTGAGGATCCTCAGGAAATCCAGCCTGCAGGAGAAGCTGTTGGTGTCCTTTTACTGCTTCTCCATTGAGAGTGTGCTGGCGTACTGTATAACTGCGTGGTATGGCAGCTGCTCAGCCGCAGACAGGAGAGCCCTTCAGAGGGTCATCAACACGTCCCTCTCTGGAGGACTTATTCAGCCTTCACTGCCTCACTAGAGCAGCCAACACAATATAAGACCCATCCCATCCCAGACACCATCTGTTTGACCCGTTGCCCTCTGGCAGACGCTTCAGGTCCATCGAATCACGGGCAGACAGACTCAAAAACAGCTTCTATCCCAGAGCCATACGAGAATTGGACACAGTCAAACACTATGATTGGCTACACCGACCATCAGCACTAATACTTACAGTTACAGCTACATTCCAACTGCAGTCCAACCTTTGTATGTATGACTTGTATATAGAGCCAATACAACTCAGAAAAGGTGCAATATCCAGAAGTACAATATCTTACTTTTTTAGGTCACATATATTTTAATTTTTGTACTCTTTATTTTTATTAGCTATATATGTTATGATATATGTGTATGCACCGTCAGGATTGCTACTAAATTCCGTTGTACTTTGTGCAGTGACAATAAAGGAATTCTATTTTCCGTACGTGGCTCGCTGAACGTCTATTGCTGCGGTGTGAAATGATATGCAAAAATCAAAAAATGCGTAGCGATAGCACGCAAAATGACTTAAGAGATTATTCATACGCCATTTGGTGAGACCTGGCTGCAATAATAATTAATGCCTTTGACCAATTTTGGTTTTTGGAATTATTGGTCCTATTCAGACATTTTTTATTTTTTTATTTTCAGGGATTAATATTTGTCTGTTTGACAACGGATCAGTTTTACACAATTGAATTGCTTTAATATTTTACACTTATTTAATTTACAAGATTTATACCATCTTTTATTTTTGGTTTTTAAACCGTATAAAGACAGGATAGGAACTATTTCACTTGGTTAAGTCTTTCTTCTTCACTTGACTAAAAATATGGTAGATGTAATCTCACATTTTAACATGAAATCCTTGGGAACGATAACCTTTCTACAGTATATTTCTTGTTATTTTCCCTTTTATTTTACTTGTGCACCTCACAACTGAATAAAACCCTCTTTATGTTATTTTATTAATTATGGTTTGAATCAATATAATATGAACAATGTTTTCCTTGATTTGTTTTGTTACAGATGTCTTGTCTGCTGGAGATTCATCATGGAAAATAGATTTAAAAAAACTCTTCAAGCACCATACCACATCAGCCCATTACGAGTTGTTATCACATACAGACATGTGCATGCAGATAACTAATTTCAATTCCAAAAAACATGTTGTAGTCCAAATAATTTGATTCGCCAAGACTAGGTTCCCTTTGAAATTTAAAAGTCTAGCCGTTGCTAAGAAAGCATGACATTGAAAACAAAATACATCACCTCTGTGGCCGTCTCATGCTCCAAGTTAGCAGCATGACAGCACTGTCTTACATTCTTGGTCTGCTAGTGTTTGTCCCTGACAAAAAAAATATCCTCTGTTACTGGTCTCTGGCCGTGTCTTATGTTGAGTTATCTTATTACATCCATCTCTGTGCTGTATTGGGCCCAACTTGTTATTTGTATAAAGTAAGCCGTTTCATATGTTTTCTCTTGAGCTCTGGGCTCCTATTAAATATTTAGATTGAGCATATGAACAAGCCAATGATTGACGAGCGATATGATGGTCTGGCTGGTCAGGGCTGCTATACTTTACAGTTGCTGTTTCATTACTAGAAATTGATTGATTTCATTGTAAATGTCCATTATCGGACATGGTTTTCTTATATTTCCTTGAGAAACGTTATGGACACAACCACACTGATAGTTTTGCATTCCTTTATAAAGGTTGATAGTTTTGGTGGATGTCATATTTTGATTTTTGAAACTAGAACCACATTGTTATTTATACAGCAGTCGGTTTAGCAGTTTAGTTCTTAGTGAGCAGTCCAAACCAGCAATGACTTTGTGCTGTGTCCTGCACTGTGTGCCTGTGGCGCAAGTTTTTTAAAGTCAGCTTGGTGTTTCAGGGCCCTCAGTGGTTAGAAAGCTGGTAAGGGGTCCCGCTGGTTGGTCATGCTGTTTGTGAGGAGGGGAGTGGGACATTTGGGAACATTGTGAACACCTCTATATGTTGGTGGTCACGGAGAGGTAAAAAGAAGGAGCCATGTCTCTTTCCTAATACAGTTAGATTTCTCTTAAACCTAAGATATGTTTGGTTTAAATGTACATTGTGGTCTCAAGGGGTACTTAATTGTACTTTTAAGATACAAATGTAATTGGTGAAAAAAGTTGAGCTGCAAGAAACAAAACCGTACAGTAACTCCTTTGGGTAGGTGTTGCCCCAGCAACAAGCGTTTGTGCTCCAAAACATACAATTCTGCTCCATGTTTAACTTTTTGTTACAAAGGTTGTGTTCTTTTTTGTCCACTCTTCATCCTACACTGAATCACCAAGTCATAAATTATGATTGAATAACCTATGGTGTTTACACCCTCTTTCGCGCTATTGCAATTTCATCACTCCGACAATTTATACTTTTTAAACTGAACCAAATGCTGGGAAGCTAGCTCTGTGACAGTCATCCAAAGGACATGCATTTAGCTCTATTTCTGTAACTACAAGTGGCAAAAATCCCAAATCTTTGTTATATGTTAAAAAATAATGCACCCATTCGCCCTCAAAAACGCCTCACAAACATACAAGAAATAATGTAGTATTTTTGCAGATGTGACCAGACACTTGATTGTGAATCAGGAGCTCTCATCAGACCTTTCACCTCCATGCCAGCAATTTGATCTAACAAAGGGTCCAATAGGTGTGTACAGTACCATGCCATAGTTACACCAAAAGCATTTTTGTGTTATTTTCCTGGCAAAGTCTGTGGAAAATGTCTGTTCTGGGCTTTTACTGCTTTCTTTCAGGAACATAGTTTGTTCTGCCTGTCAATAATTTTGACAAGAGTCCTTCTACTCTGACGATTTATGAAGCAGCGACACAAAATCTTGACAAAGTAATTCTCATCTTTATTTTTAATTTTTTTGTGTCCACATTTTGACACAATGTGTTATTGAGCTTTGATTTGATATCGCATTGACATTTGATATCACATCTCTGAGGTTATTTTGGCCAGCCGTAGTGTACTTTACTCTGTGATTAATGAGTTTTTAGTGAAGTCACACTGTGGCAGACATGATGTAGAGTGACTTGGAATTTCCAGTTATGTTTTAATATATTTTCAGGCTAGTTCAGTATCCAACCACATGAGTAATTAGCAGTCTTCGCTTTTTACAACGTGCACACACAGTATATCATGAAACTCTATGGCATGTTAACATCTATGGCATTTTAATAGATTTCTTATGATCGTATTAGCAAAAAAAAAAAAAAAGCAGTTTATGGTAGACAGCTTGTATTTTTCCTTTGCTATAAATACTGGCAGGTGAGCCAACAGGCTGTTATAAGGGTTTGCATTGATCATGCACTATGTGCAGTCATCTGTCAGCCAACAATCCTTCACTCTGTCAAGCTTTCACGGCCTCTCAGAGCTGAGCAGTCTTGACAGATCAAACCGCAGAAGCTAAGGGCACTGATTAGAAGAGACGAAAAGCACTCAAACTGCACCAGTGATAACATGGTATGGGTATGGTAGACAGCATGGCAGGAACAGCAGAGCAAGCCGAAACAATTCAAAAAGTCAATGAGCCTGACAAAGTGGGCCATAACAGTAGAACGTAACCCATATTTAGAGTCCTTTATGAACCTGTTCACCGAAAGTAGAGATACTGTTAAACTTCTCCGAGGAAACTGGCAGATAGGAACCCATAAGCACGGCACTGAGACAGGCAATAGAGTTGGGCCAGTGTAAAAATTTTCGAACCGGTTTGATATTAAGCCACAACACTAGACTGGTATACCGAATTTTACCACTAGGTGTCGCACCTGACTCTGTAGCTGCTTGTCACAAAATGAGAGTAGCTGGTCCACCTTAACAGCCCACCTTAAGTGAACCTGGGTCAAAGTTGTCGCTAGCTTCGGGGGCTAACCCCCTTCACTTTAATCAGCAGGTGGCAAGCAAAACGCAGGAACTTGGCTTCGTTCCTGAGGAGTTGTAGCATTTATTCACCGACAGTCTAATCTGTACACACATTGCACTGCTACGTTCACAGCTATAACATTAATACTAACTTCATTCCCCGTCACACGCTCGCTCCCTCCATCTCTCGCTCCCTCTCGCTCTTGATGGCACAATCGCTAATGTTACAGGCCGCTGAGCTTGCAATATACTGGCTGACGGTAATCCGTCTTGTCTTGTCACCCCAAAAAACACATGAACTTTCTAGTAAACAAACACAACGTGCACCGTGCTCCCCTAACCCCCTCCCACCTCTAAAATAAAAACCCTTGTTAGCTTGTACACCAACCCAACTCTAACAGGCAATATAACTGTTAAAGTTCAGTTTACTTAGTCAGGCAGGCAAAGGCCAGATACCAGGAAATCAGTCAATCAGGCAAACAAATTCGACAAGGGGCAGGTAGCAAAGGCAAGGTCTTGGATCAAACACAGGCAGGTCTGGCAGAACATGAACATGAAACGCTGGAAAGTTTGGCAGCAAAACACTTGATAATCTGGCAAATGGCAAGTGAACCTGGGCTGGTATATATACTGAAGGGTGGTGAGGAAATGGATGGGAGGGACATAGGGCCTCATTTATAAACATTGCATAGGCACAACAGAAGGTGTACGCCACTTTCTAAGCAAACTTTGGGAAGGTGTGTCTAATTCACGATAAATCTTACCCATGCGTACGCACATAAACTGGAGAAATGTAAAACTACGACTCGATGGCAGAAACTCAAGAAACTGTATCAAATTGCTAAGATTGTATATATACAGTTCATTTCATTGTTCCATGTTTTAGTGCAGATTATGACTTTCATTTGTTATCAGCCATTTTGTCCAAGGTCCAAGTCACTCTTCTGGTAAAAAAGTCTTTAATCAGATGGCTATTTTATGGTGAAATACTAAAAACATAGACAATGCTGGTACAAGATAGAGCTGGGTCACAGCACAGATTTTTCTTCTTTTTTGAACTTTTGTGTTCCCTACCAAAGAGCACCTTCGGTACGCCATTTTATGTTCGGTCTCTTAGCTAGGCTGTTCTTGAAATGGAGAAGTAAAGTCTTGACATGGATGGTTTCGTTGAATTTATTTACGAGTGAAGTTCCAGGGGCTCTGGTTTCCTGCCATATTCCAATGATATAAATATCAGGTGGACTGGAAATTCATAATTACCCAGAGGTATTGTGTCTGTCTACAGTATCTCTGTTTGTGCTGTAGTGGACTCGTTACCTGTTTGAGGTATTTCCATGTCTTCTGCTTAGTGAGAAAAAGGTCATCCAGTATCACAAATATCAGCATCCATTGATTATATTTAAAATATATTTTGTGAGCACTGCATATTAATTTTCCTCCGTGCCAGGCTCATCTTTACATTGGGAGAAATCCTCAGTCATCTTCAGTGTACAAAAAAATATTTTTGATTGTCAATTTCTTGATAGTTCATTTCTTTTAAACAGTTATCCAGTTGCAGTCTTTTATTGCATGCAAGGAGAGTCTTGTGAATTTAAGGTTTATTTCACAACATAGCAGAGAAGATTTAATTTTATCCATAATATGTCTGTCAGACAGTATTTGTTGAGAGAGGCATTGCCAGGAAATGAGTCAGTAGTGTTCCACCAGTGACTCTGAGAAAAGCTATTAAATGATTTATTGATCCTCTGGTAGATATTAAGTCGACATAAAATCCCTATGTTGTTATTTCAAAATATGGCACTGTTAAGACAGACAACATGAATAGGTTCCTAGGGAACTATCACCTAAGGATGCACATGATTAACAGAGGTGAATGTTTTATTATCACCAGAGGCAACGGGAAGCAGCTCTTCTTAATTTGAGTGTTCATCAACGTATATCTTTCTAACCGATCAAGGAATATCCATAAAACTTTAAAGATGAAAACAGTTGATACAGGAACAACATACATGCACAGAGCCCCAGATTTTTTAAAACAGATTATACATTATGAGTATGGGTGGAAATACTCAGTCATTATCATGGATGTCGTGGTTTACAGATGTGTATTGACATGAAAAATACAGGTCAGTCAGGAAGAGCTTTGTCTTATCTTATACATATGTTTTGTCGTAAAGTAGTAAATGCACCAATAGGTCTTTTACACCTGATTATACAAACAGCATTGACAGGGTGGCAACTGGGTGACAAATTATTCTGCAAATAAATATTTTAGTGGGGTTACTCCCTACACAATCTGAGATTAAGTTGTACCATTGTAATATTGGACATGCATCAGAAGTCTATGACTTTGTCACAGTGGTCCACTAGCACATAAAGATTCCCTCCAATATTTTCTTTTACAATCCTCTATAAATTGTGATAATTTGACAGAATGTCATGTAGTCTCTCATGCTCGTCATGGTCATGCAGTTTTCTTCTCTGCAATTACTGGTGCCCATGAAGTTCTAAAGCCTCGTTTATAGTCCCGAATGGACGCGTACACGGACAGCTGCGCACACCATGGGTGAGTAGTAGTTCTCTCCATACTGCCCGCTTGGAGGAGTCACAACAAATTGCTGGTATGCGGACATCCACACAGAGCCTACACACTCTGATGATGACATTTTTGTCACACGGAACATTATGTACGCAGACGTGCTAATATAATATACACTCAACAAAAAGCTGCCACTCTCTGCCTTGCAGGTTTGGCTCTGCTCAGGTGGAGGGCATGTGCAGTCTGACATGCTAATGTAAGATAAGTCCTGAAAGTCCCTGTCCTTACACAGTAGATAGATTTTACATCTATTTAGTCTCCCCCTGGCTCTCAAAGGTATCTTGGTGCCATGTCATTTGAGGCCCCAATTCCCAAAATGTAAATGGAAAATATATAATATACAACCGTGGAATGAAAATTACTTAAGATTTCACACTGAAATTATTTCAGAGTTCTATTAGTAGAAGTTGAATTAATAGCATACATGCAAATGAATTGCAGTGGCTTGTTCTTTCCAATACCAGTATTGCCACAGATGGTTTTTAGTTAGTTAGTTAAATTTCACTGAGGTAAATGATTTCCAAAAGAGCAGTGACTTAAAAAAACAACTTGAGCATTAACTTTCATTGAGCCAGTTGCACCTTCTGTTTTAAGGAATGAAACCATAGTAAGTCATAATTATTCATAATAATTCTGTACTTTAGTAGGTGGCAATACTTTCCTAACACTGACCCTTTGCATACTCACAAACCTTTGAGAATAGCCAGATACAAGCTCCGGCGCAGCAGTCCTCCAGGCCACACAGCACTCGTTAGATTAGATGAAAAGAGCAGGAGCAGCAACCACTGCAGTGGTGCCGTGCTGGCCTGGCTGAAGCTTTACTACAAGTACAGATAATGTTGTTCAAGCTGCGTACCTACTGATGATGGATGATTCAAAAGCTGGTGTCCATTAATATTGCATTCTTGCGGCCTTCTCAGCTTGCTCCTCATTGGCTTAAGGTGATGTCAAGCAGGACTATTGCCAGTTGTCAAAAATCATAGACAGGAATAGCATCCAGCTGGAAAGAGACAGTGATGACAAGAATAATCACATCTTCACTGAATACCCTCCATCTGCTTATCTGGATATGATTTTGGAAATGACTTAAGTTAGCGTGATGCTACTACAGCATATCTAGCAGTGGTCCTGTTTAATGACGCATCTTGTGGCTCATCTTCCTCATCTAGTTTGAGAGCCCTTTGTTTGTGGAGTCATTGTCTTTTGTGCTGCTTGACAGTGATGTGTTTTCAGATAAGTTTCAGATAAAAGTCAGCGTTCATTTAGACACGTAGGCTGGTCAGGAATTGTAAGAGAATCTCCAAATATGTTTTCACTTTTTTAAAAAGACCATTTGCTCAACTCTCAAAAACATTCTCAACTGATGTAGCAATCTTGATCTATTGAGCCTTTAACATCTTGAATCACAACCGTCTAGGGTAGCATACAGTTTTTATATTTGGTTGAAAACAGTTGAAAACAGAATAAAAAAATTAGTTCCTGATGCAGCCTCAGCCAGAAAATATTGTATATTTACTCAGATTTTTTAACTATAAACTCCCTTTGAGTGCTATGAAGTTTTAAGCCATTTTCTAAAACATGACTTGCGGTAAAAGCGAACACATTTCCAATAAAATATCTGCAAGAGGTCACAAGATACAAGCCTGCGATGCTTTTGAATACTTTCGTACATTCCTGTACTGAATGAGACTCCTGAAGGATCTGACCTCGATTTAGGGAATTACTTTGATGAAATATGGGGGCAAATTATACTGTCTCTTGGCACAATGTACAGCGTTGGAAAAACGACATTTTTAAAGCAGATGGGGAAAATGTTAGGTCTGAGGTTCAAGTCTCCTATCTTCAGAATTTTGAACAAAACACAGACGGATTTCTTCATTTTTAAAGATAGTTCTGTAGACAATGACAAACCATCACGACCCAATTCACAATAGGCCCTATAATGAACGTTCCTGACCATTTCTATTGCCATTCCCGCATCCCTGTATATTATCTTAACAAGCCATTTCAAATAGATGTACATTTTATAAATCATAACTTATACACGTTAATTACTTTTTTAAAAATGTCTTTAAATCAGACCAAATAAATGCATTTAGGCGGAGTTGGTTAATTTTCCTCTCATCAGTAAACAAACAGAATGTACGCAAGCCTTTCATATTAGATTCAATGTTGTAAATAGGCTACAATTATCAGAACAATACGAACATTCAGGCTCCCTCATGTGGCTCAAAGGTGTACTGCAGATATACATCTGAACTAAAAGACCATGGAAGAAATTCTGCAAATGTATTTGGCAATCCTAATAAAATGTACTGTGACCCACCTGTGGGTCCCGACCCAGTCTCTGGGAATGGCTACTTAATCTGTATTGCTAAAATGAAAGCATATTTAGAATCCTGAAATTGAATTTGCATTTTATTTTGAATTTCTATAAGATGTATAGAGCTTGCTTCTCTTAGTCAGTCAGTAGCTCCTTATTTCAATTATGATGTCGTTTTTTAAGTTCAGCTGTGTAAAACTGTCACTGTGTCCTTTTATTGGACCTAAGTACGTGAAACTTTTGTGTAGCAATATTGTACTGATTTATTTCAAATCATAAACACATTGTTTGTGGGTAACTGAAGTTGGTTACAGCAGCTTTTTAATCACTTGGCCACAATGCCACGCTAATGCAGCAGTTACGGGTTTTAAACAATTTAATGTGTGCCACCTGTTACATGAGTCTATGGTGGTGCTGCTCACGACACATGACCCGACAATAAGCTTTTTAGACTATGGAGAAGACTGCGACAACAGACATCAGTTACTTCAAAAAGGAAAAAAACTGGCATATCCTGGGCACATCTTAGTTCACATTTTCCTCTCGTCATTCCCTCCCAGGCGAGCACAGCTGCTGGAAAACAAGAGAACAAGAGGCACTTCAGGAGAACTGGAGTAACAGAGAATGGGGTGTTTTTGTTTCCCTAGTGTCTACATTCTGACCAAGCTGGCAGTGCTTACTTAATTAGCTTGCATACAGAACAATAATGCCAAACCCTTCCTGAGCATGTTCAGTGGACATATCACAGACATTACGCAGTGGTTTTGCCCCATTAAGCATGCATATTTCCATGCCAAGAACCACATCCAGAAATTAACAGACCAGCTTATAGCTATATGAATGTGAGACAACTGCAACAATGTGCCAAAGGGATTGTCAGGAAAAGGCCTCTACTGTTGAATAGTACATCTGTTTCATGAGGAAATGTTCACTCTTAAGCCTTTTCTTTCACTGCCGCCTCAAGTGAACAGAACAAATGTCTGTCGAAACAGCGGTGCCAGTAAGCATTGGATGAATTGTGTGCGTGGAAAAGAAATTCATTAGAAAAATTTGCCTCTCACTACCATTTTGATTATGAGGTAACATAGGTCAGCTTTCATCCAACAAGCTTGCTTCTGTGTTCAAACATAACATACAAGAAAGTTTGTGAAATCAATGGAAAATGTGACTTGGGCACAAAAGGTGAGAAAAGCAGTACTTGCCACGATAAAAAAAAATCAGTAAATCGTAGAAGTAGCCATGTGAAAAGTAATATTGTGATTGATTGGTTTGACATTTGATTTCATGTGTCATAAGCAGGGCTCGGTTCCCACTCGTCAAGAAGATTTCTCCTATGAAACTACTAAATTTCCATTGTATGAGGACTAGTGCTTGCTAACCTAATCAGGCAATGTCTACACAAGGCATGGGCTTACAGCAGTTGGATGGCCCCACAGAGAGAAGAAATAGAAATCCATGGCCCTTCCCTGCAAGTTCAGCATGGTGTGGTTGTTAGCCTGGGCCTGCCTCCACGTCAAGCGAGCAGCATGCAACATTTTAGGCATTACCAGAGGAAAAAATGGATGCGAGTGTTGATGATGTGGCATTACTGTTGCTGCTGTTTAATGCACCAAAACATGATTTACTCCTCCCTTAAATACTCCTGTTAGATACTAGTAAATAGAAGTAAATATGGCAAATTTGTTTGTGCTCAAACCAATAAAACAAAAGAGATTTAATGATTGATATAATTTAGTTTACTGAGCTACAGAGTATAAGAAAAAAAACTGAGCCAATATAGCTCTGTCTTTAATAAAGGAAACAGGGCCACTAATGCTTACAGGAGAGAGTTTAGGGATTACATGTGCAGGGCACGTTTACACTGACGAGCAGCTACTTTCTAATTATTTAGCTCATCTCTCTTATGAAAATAGACTGGAAGAAAAGTGAAATGAATATGTTATGAATGAAACGGTATGCCACAGCTAAAAAAAAGCCTTGGTGTTTTTATTAATAAATGGAAAGCAATAGATAATCTGTCGAATAAATGCTCTATTGGAAACTTAACTATGCACAGCATCTCCTGGGGAAATTTAGGAACAGGGTTCATAATTAATAACAGGGCTGCAGAATGAGGCTACATATTTCGCAATGTGAAGCTGAGCAAATTGGAATTATTACAAGACTGGAAGGCTGGAATGAAATTTGTGGCGCCTTTGAGGATTATGGTGGATGATCAAACATAAACTGTTTCCTGACTTGACCATTCTCCATGAATTTCTAAAGTAAAAGAGCAGGTGGTTTTGGTAAGTTAGACAAAATTACCATTTGCTTTGTTTGGAGTATCAATCAACAGAATGGGGTATCAATCAACAGAATATGATTGTTAAAGCAGTGGCATCCTTAGATATTCATTTGGATATATTGTCAGAATTATAGATCAGAAAAAAGACTGACTTCATCTTCTACACTTTGTTAAAGGATCTTAATACATTATTTGCATGCTATATGTACATCGAGAGAGTTACTGGTCACCGTAATCATCACTCCTCTCTATACTGGCTATGAAGACATCCTTATTGCTACAACTACACTGTAAGAAATCCAACCAAAGATAAAATGAGGCTTCAGCAGTCTGACTTAGCCAAATTGAGTCGCTATCTTCTAAAGTCACGCCCTTTTTAATACAAAATTCCCTGTATGCGTCCCCCTGGATAGTGTTTCCTTGCTGAGCCTTATTTTCTGGATGTTGCATTGTCAGGCAAAAAAATGGCAAGAAAACCATAAGCAACTACCATGACTAAGAAAATGACTTGATTTGGCTAACTCAGACTGCTGAATCCTCATATTAGCTTTGGCTAAAATTAAGAATGCACATTTCCTCAGAACAAGGACTGTGAATTGTGTGCCCCACTTCGTAAATTGTTACCGTCCGTGACCAATAACTTACTCACTTGTATATATGACAGGTGAGTAATGTATTGGGATAGACTAAACGTCTCCTTTAATTTGTAATTTAGGTAAAGGTGTGTATTGAATAAGGGGAATCAACCGTGGTTTTATGCCTGCTCTGAATTGCATATTGCTATCCTCAACTCATAGCCTTGTGAAAATTTTGTTGGGAAATTAAAGTCCCCTACTGTCATAAGCGTGCTTCTATAAATCTTAAGCCACCACTGCAACTGTTCAATTAAATACAGTATGATCTCTGCAATGAATGTGAGTTTAAGAGTGCTGAATTCCCATGTAGTGTCGCAGCTACTATATGATAGAATGAATGCAAATTTGTTAAGTAATTGAGTAGCTTAATAGTTGTGCAATTGCCAATTATGGCTTTGACCAGTGAAGGTTGCATAAAGGGCCTGTGGTATAATGTGCCTGATGCAAAGGTTTTTATATTTTGTTTGTTTTTCTGTCAGCTGTTTGGATCATTACACGGAGGAGTACCTTGCAGACAGCATTACTGTGATCTGGAAGAGTCATCAGTCAAGTGATAGCCTCAAAGAACACTATATGGCATGAAGTTTATGTTCAGGTTGGTCAAATATATAAGAAGATGTCTGATTGTTTGTTGTTTTTTGCATCTGTGTTTTGGTAAACAGTACCACATGCAAAAGCAATCATGTAACAGAGCGAGCTCTTATAACGTTCAAACTTTATTTTCAAAATCAAAATACAATTTATAAGCCTACTGCACCGTTTAATAGGATGGGACTCAATATACCGTAGACAGATACTGAATATTAAATGTTTTACTATTCTCTAGTACTTTTATGGGATACAAAATAACACTGTTTATTTGAATCATAAAGATCTACTGAATGTACGGTAGATCTACGGTATTTTCAACTGATGCAGTGTTATTGTAGCTCCATTTTAACATTTTGTCATGTCTGAAGTGCTTCTACATTTTTCCTTAATTTCTATTGCTTCAAACCATAGGTCAAACACTTACTAGTTCTACCACACTTACTGGTTCATTCACTAGTAAGTGTGATAGTTAACTCTCTTTCTCATCTTTCATACATGAAAGACGATCACTGACAGATTTCATCATAACACACCTGAATTAAACAATAGCTTTATCTCAAAAGCCCTTTCTTATTTCAGTTTGAAATATCTTTATCTTTGCATATTGTTCTATGCTATTGTATATGCTTATACAGGTGAAACATCCATGGCCTTCTCTCCCAAACAACACATTACCATTATATTGGTCAGCTTTTGGACCACTGTTGTGTAAATTTGTAACTTTAGAAGACAAAGAAAGACGGTACTGCCAAGAGCTCGGAGAGTTATTAATTTAGGCTTGTGGAATTGTCATAATGAAGCTTGATGTCTGTGTTAAAATCTGCATTTAGATACACTTGTACATTAAATGGCCGTGCTATTGTAGTGATGCTCTACTCTGTGACATTGGGAGTGCGGGGGTTTTATCTGATGTGATCTCACTCTAGGTAAACATCCGACCTGGCATGCAATTTTTAGCAGCTGCACAGGAAATGTAATGACTTTTCAACACAACATACAGAGCAGGCTATGACCAGTCTTTGATAGACAGTGTGATATTGTGAGAGTTTTTTGGAAGGGGACCATTTGTTGAATGAACAACCAATAATCAACTTTGCACTGCAACTACTCCACTGTGTGTCAGTGGTAATGTTGTATTAGTATATTGTCCTCCCTTACAACTGGATCTCAGCATGCAGGACATAATGTTGGAAAACAAAGCAGAGAAGTAAGATCAGACTAATTACATATAGTCAAATATACATAAAGGATTTAATATTGCATTTTCTCCTTGCTCTACCTTAAAGTTCCTGACGAACATGTTTTGTCTGTGACCAACACAGCACAGTTTGTTTACCTGTGTGGTCAGAAATGCTAAGCAGAACAGCTGCTCCTGTTATTCATTTTGCTCTGTTGTCTTTATTTTTAAGCACTCTGCCCCAAAACTCTTGTGTGCTCTTTCATATGACTCCATCTTTCTGTTTTGTTACTCTCTTTATGTGTAATTATGTTTCATCTCATAAGTGAATAACAGCTGGCTCACTTTGTGTTGCACAAACAAACAGACAGTGGCTTTTTGTTCAACCAAAAGCAAACCATTTTGCAGAGGTGTGTACCCAGGGTATACGGGTTTAACCAGAATACGTGACCTGGTTATATCTAACTATATATATATATATATATGTATATATAGCAAGGGAGTTTTTATAAAACAGCCATCAAGTATGGCAGTATGAAAGTTATAGACACATTCCAATTGAAATAGTTTTTTATTAATAAATAATAATGTTCAAAATAAAATATGCCCTCCTGACTGCACATGCCGAGGCGGTTGCTATGGAACATACAACAACACAAGCTAGCGTTATATTGATTTCATTATTTGACTCTTTATTTACATTATGGTATGTTGCCATTTATTGTGCAACCACTGAGAAACTGTCCAGAGACAGTAGGATGACTTTGATAAATGCTTGTACTAAGCTTATACCTTTTTTTGTTGGGGGGAGATGTGTTGCTTGGCGTGGCGAGGATGTTGCTCCGGTCCCTGAGTTTTGGTTACTAATCAATTTATGGGCATAATCTCTCTCCTCTCAAGGCCCGCATCAGATAGTTTCTGAATCATGATGCTGCGGAGGCAGTGGTTAATGTATTTCTGCTGCTTTCCTGCCTGCTTGCATATTCTGGGCAACATTGTGGATGTCGTTTAGCAGGTGGATTTTTTTTCTGGAGATGGGCACTACTCCCTCCACTACATTTTGTATTTGTAATCTGGTCCGTGTTGGCGGAAGTGATCCGCCCGTGACCCTGTCGCAAAGCAACCATGAGTCTAACATTTTCTGATACTTAAAGTGCACATTGGATGTGGGTATTATATGGCCATGGCCATGAACCAATCAGATTGCTTGATTTGAGCTACCCGTTTTATATATATATATTTATATTATTCAATTGTTGGCGCAAGCATGTCAGACAGAGATGTATCAGTTACATAATGATATAATGATTTAATAACACTAGTTATTGCAGCAGTTATTTCATGTCTCATGGGGCTTCCTGACAGTTTAAAAGAACCCTCATTAAATGAAGCTGATATTTATGTTGTTTTGTGGGATGGATGTTTTGAGCCAAGACAAACTCCAGACACATGCTCCTCTTAGAGGCACCGCTCTGAACTGTCTACTTCCAATCAATGCGTAAATGTTTCTTTCCTTACAGTTTACCAGATATTACCATGACATCCTCAGAGTATATAGCACGATTTTCCATTTTTTTTTTTACAGTGCAAGTAACCTTAGTAGCCTTTGATTATTTCATTAAATTTGAGGAAGGGTGTTGTATATTTGTAATGTAAGTGAAGGACAAAGGAAACGTTTTCAGCGGGAGCGCACAGTTGGATAAACTGATCCTAAAGGTTGATGAACAAGGTTGCACTGTGGCATACAAACAAATGCGTTCATGGTGAAATACAGAAAACTTAGTTATTTGATATTAATGACAGGTCTTTGCTTTTTTTAAAATTGCATATACCATAGAAGGAGGCTGTATTTTAGTTGATTTTTTTTCCCCTTTTCAAAACACTATTTTTCTGTTCTCCATGTCCTATTTAAGGTTGATGGCCATAATTTGCGGTGTTGATACTGGAATGTAGCTGCCATGATTCAGTATGCTGTTATCTCTCATTAAGTACCATTTAGTTGGAGTTATTTTATGCTTTGAATTAAGTGTCATAAATCATGGCAAAACATTATGGTTCACCAGTACTGTTAATGTGCACTTGTGTGTTCAGTTCGTCCTAGAACTTTCTTCATAGTTAAGATGCTGTGAATTTGTCCTCATCACAGTACTTACAGCTTATTTAAGGAATATATTAGATATCATCATTAAATCATATTATCGCTGCAGTGTGAAAGGAACTGAGGATCGTTTGCTGGTCCAATAACTCTAAAACAATGCAATGGGCAGCTACTCTCAGAGCTCACATGACACAAAAACTGGTTGGACCTTACCTGTCCAGCAGGAAGGTTGTGAGTTGAACTAGTAACTAGAAAGTCATACATTTATAATAGCAAGCCAAATAGACTCAGATATTTTTGTCAGGAATTGCAACCACACCAGGGATAGGAAAAGAGTTAGCTGCAATGAATACTGTATTTATATTGGACAGAAAGTAAAAAATGGGACTTCCTTGGGATGTCTGTGTTGCTCTGTTTCTGCTGGATGTGCAAGGTGTTGGCCTACACATTATCCACAAGATGCTCTGTTGCTGTGGCTTTGTTTTGGATTATTTCTTCCCCCTAGTGGTCAAATAGTTTGTTGTAAAGGTTGTTGATTGGAAATTTTCTGTTCTCAGAACATACTGAGCTTTACTGCTTTTGTCAAACAGTACCTATAGCCGAAACTACTTGACATGCAGATCCCAGTGACACAGCTAATCCATTCTTTGTTGTTGTGTACAATACACACACACAGCCATAAACACATCTGCAGGTACACTTGCACTTTATGTTCTTGTAAACCTGAAGACCGTTTGTACTCCCTTTCTCTAAGCACTCAGCATAATGTCCGATGAGGAGAGTGCTGAGAATGAGAGACAGAAACAGAGAGAGAGCTGCATTTGGTTATAAAAGTAAATTTCTTGAATGAGTATAGGGCCTCAGTAAGTTTCCGAAATGGATGTCATGGTTCCTTTTGTTGTTTTGGAAAAGCGCATTTTTGGAAAACGTCTCCTTTGAGGGTGTGACCCACTTTGACTTGGTGTGAGAACTTGCTTGCTTATCTTTGGATTGGGTCAGTTTTGTCACAGTCTGCCATTGATTCATGTTCACCCACTAAGAACACACACTGAGTACTTATCACATTTGGTGAACTCCCTTCTGTTGGCCACAGAACTGGCCCCAAGAGTTCCGCTATGGGGGACATAAGGATGTTATAACAATGTCAAGGAAGTGTGTTAGTGTGCCTGTCGGAAATCAGTGTCACTGCACTTAACTGAGCCCTGAGAAATGGGGTTAAACTAACAGCAACCGAATTTCACTTAGAGGTATTTTTCATCATTTTAATCTGTAGAAGCAGGAAATTCCAATTTTGTTGTTCCTTTATGTTCGTTGGTGAAATGCATGGGAATGCCCATGACTTTGGTCTCACTTAAATGGTTTTCCCATGTCTTAGGTACACCACAACAGCATGTTATGTTCACATCTCAGTTAATGGTTTCGGCATCCTCAGCATGTCTTTTACTAGATGCCATCTGATGTGATGAAAAGTTGTTTCATCAGCATTTTTTATTGACTATAAATTCTGCTGCCCTCACTCTCTCTCACACTCTTTTGTGGCTCATTGCCAGACCTGCTGAAGAAAGCCTGAGAAACACTCTGATAAGCTGAAAATCAAACATTCTACAGATATTTGAGCTTCACCGTGAATTATGTCATTTCTTTACCCTGCCAACACTGCTTTTATTTTTTTTAGAAAGGCAAAAGTGAGAACTTTTGGGTGGTGCTCGCGTTACTAATTTTGTAATTGACTGATGTGATGGAAAACATTGTGCAGATTTAGAAATTGCCCTCAACACAACCAAAACCTGTAAAGTACTCGTTTTTAGCGAGGGGAAGGTTTTCCAAACTTCTTTTATTTATGGGTCTCATTCATTGTTGTAAAAGTGCTCTGTTAATGTGAGCTCGTAGTCGTAAAATTATCACCTGCCAATGCCAAAGTCCTGTGATGGCATAAGGTTGCTTTAATTTGTTATCGTTACTTTTGACACTATTGGAATTGTTTTTATTTATTATTATTTTATTTGGCATTGACCTTTCTACTACAGATAGAATTGACAAAGTTACTTCCTGTTATGTGATTGACCCAAGCTCTAAATCCTCAATGCAATCTAAACTGTGCATAACACTCCTAAGCTTTTAAACAACTAATAATGGAAACAACTGTCTCAGTACACTAGTCTTGCTTAAAGGATGGTGTGATGAATTATTGTTTATTTTGAATCCTAATATTTAGTTTTTAAGCTGCACATAGATAAACTGAGTAGTAATGGTCATTACATCAAAGCCTAGATTCCTAATCAGTGCTTTATTTTACGCTATATGTAACCAAACTCTTAGCCTGGCTTCACCGTGGATGCGACTGAAACCCATGTAGTGAATTTAATGATCATTGCAAAGGTTGAAGGAGAATGGATAGGTAGATACTTGAATGGTTTACTTGTGTGCATGTAAAGCTCTCTTAAAGTTGGAGTCTTGAAGATGTGAATGCCAAACGGTGAGTCACCAGGCTGCCTGGTCTGGCTCTTACCAGAACTCATCAGTTTTCCCTGGGTGCCTGGGCTTGGTTCTGAAGTTCACTGGAACCTGCTTTGTATATGGAGCAATGTTAGCTGCAGAGAACCCACATCTGGAGTGTGGTCTGGATGTGTGTATCACACTTTGGAGATAGGCCAGCCTACACACTGGTTGGTGACACCACAGACCATTAAAAGAATGACGTTTATATTGCACCAGGGCACTCTTCATTTACCAGTCTGTGGTGGTTTTCACTCTGCGGTGTCCCGCTGAGCAAAGATGAAGACCGTAGCCATAGGCTGATAGAATGCTTCAATCTGCGGTCTGACCATTGCGGTTGACTTTTTGCATGTTCTTTGGTAGCTGAAGACAACACAGCGTGGATGGACCTCAAACCAATCTGTACAGTGTCAGCTTTACATAAAAAAAAGATCCAAGAATCTTTGGCATGCAACGATGCATATTGCGCTAGAAACACCCAACACAGCTAGCCAACTTCACTCATTATTGCATGATACTGATCTCAGAGCTGATCCAATACAGCACCCCACAGCAAGATGTGAACACTTACCCAGTGAACAACGGTTCATTGTACTCATAGTAGTACATGTGTAGAGTGTTACACAGTAATTTCCCTTCCTGCTACAAGAAATACACAAGAAAATAACACCATCTGTATCACTAACATATATTTGAACATGAGGCCATCACAGGCAGCAAAATCAGTTCACCGTGGATGCCACGTTTGTTTCTGTTCAGTGAGCAGATGTTGAATTTATCACATGCGACATCCTGTACATACAGTACAAGTGGGTTGGAAAGGGAGATTGGGAGCCACAGTCTATACAATTTACATACAATAGAATACTTTTATTGTCATTGTCACGAAAACAACGAAAAACAGTTTAGCAGCTCTTGCAGTAAAAACAAACATTGAAAACAACCATAGAAACATTCACATCACAAGTAGACAGAAAATTGAATGAAGTTACATGGTGTAAACATGTTAAATTGAAATCACCTTCTCAATGCTGAAGTGCCAGCAGCTCAGAGTAATAATTTGCCCATTCCAGCATCTGAACAATGTAAATAATAGGGCTGTCAAAGTTATTGCAATTATACGTGTTAATGCAAATTCGTTTTAACAGCACTAATTTCTTTAACGCATTAACACAATCTTCCGGAGGTTGTAGCAGGCTCAGTTTTAAAGCTATTGAAGTTGGTATGGTATGGTATAGTATCATATGAAACTAAAATACCTAAGAAATCCATTGGTACCAACCATGTCATCCTAGCTTGTTGCAAAGGAGGTTAAATAATGCTCCAAACTTTGGTGAGGAAAAACCATGGCCATTTTCAAAGGGGTCCCATGACCTCTGTCCTCAAGATATGTGAATGAAAATGGGTTCTATGGGTACCCATGAGTCTCCCCTTTACAGACATGCCCACTTTATGATAATCACGTGCAGTTATGGGTAAGTCATAGTCAAGTCAGCACACTGACACACTGACAGCTGTTGTTGCCTGTTGGGTTTGAGTTTGCCATGTTATGATTTAAGCATATTTCTTATGCTAAATGCAGTACCTTTGAGGGTTTCTGGACAATATTTCTCATTGTTTTGTGTTGTTAATTGATTTCTAATAATAAATATATACATACATTTGCATAAAGGAAGCATATTTTCCCACTCCCATGTTGATAAGAGTATTAAATACATGACAAATCTCCCTTTAAAGTACATTTTGAACAGATAAAAATGGGCGATTAATTTGTGATTAATCGTGAATAACTATGGACCATCATGGGATTAATCATGATTAAATATTTGAATCGATTGACAGCCCTAGTAAATACACATCTTATTTGAAAGTCACTGTCTATTTTTATATACTGTCAATAGTTGGTAAAATTACCACCCCACTTCTGAATAATGGTGAGCTACATGAAGCTAAATCCTGTATTTACATTGATTGGTTGTGGCAACCCAGCAATTATATCGCTCACTCAAAATCATTTCAAACTCTCTGTCTGGTTTATATTACCAAAACGCATCAGTATCAAATGTAATTGTGCCTGTTGTTTAATACCGACAGGAAGTACCTTCTCCTTTGCTTGATACTGACTCACATCCTGCTGTACTTTCTGCTGTCACCATGGCTGATGTGTGATGTGAGAACACACAGGCCCTGTTCAGACCTGGCATTAACATGCATCCTGGGTGATCCCATCACAAGTGGATGGCTGTTCACACCTGGCATTAGAATGCGTCTCCACATGCTTCTTGAGTGACCACTTGTGTTTTGATCTCACTTCCCCACTCTTTATGCAAGTAAACACGTGGTAAACACATGGCTAAAAGCACCAACACATCAAAGACAGTATGATAATAATGGACTTCCTGTGCCTAGTCTGATAGTCTGCAGATATATAGCCTATAGATAATATATATTTTAATATGTTGCTATAGCCTGTTAAGAAAATACAGTTGTACCGACAGGATACAGTAGAGCACAGAAGCCGTTTCCAATGCCGCGAGGCAGACAAGCGCTTTTGTGGTCCTTAATGTGACCCAAGACACATTCACCTCCGAATGTGTTCTGAGCGATTGAATCTCAATGCCTCCTCAATGCATTCACACCTGTACATCGCGCGGTCCACTTGTGATCGGATCACCCAGGACGCATGTTAATGCCAGGTCTGAAAAGGGCCGTGGAGAATGTCCTGTTTTACCATTACCTCATGTCAGAAAACATTTCTTCCTAATTTTAAAATCAAACCAGTAATTCAGCCTTAAGAGGTTTTTTTTACATAACTGCATTGATAACTTCCCTAGACTTTATCTCATTTCAGAAGATACACCAAAAAAAAGTGGTTGCTGAACGGGGAAAACCACATCATTATGTTTTATAGCAGAGAAGTAATTAGTATGTCTGTTAGTAAATAAAAAGCCTCCAGTGCCTTGGAATTTAATATAATTCTACCTCCGTGAGTCGATATGGTTTCTGGCGGTGACCTTAAAAGTTGTCTTTACAGATTTAATTTCCCCCCCACCAAAGCCAAAAGTACTTGGAAGGTTGACGTGGATTATGTTGTGAAGCCCTGCCAACTGTGTGCCTGCAGATGCAGAGCCATTAAAGCAAGGGTCTTTTGTAATCCTTGGTTGTCTCCCAAGAGAGAACTAAGGATGCCTGCATGTTGGGCAATTTAATGCGACCAAGACACAAAGAAGGTCCAAACTCTCTTAGAGATTAATGTGCATGAAGCACTTGATTTCAATGTTATGAGGCTCATAATCAGTGCATCAGTGACCTGGGACTAGTGAAAGAACAATCTTGATTCTTACCACACATTAGCCCAGCCCAGATACTTCTACTTCTTTATGTGTAAAGTTAAACAGTAACACTGCCACTGTCATGAAATACCACTAATCTTTACATGGTTGTGTACTGTAGTCTTACTGGCTCGTGGCTGACATAGTAGCAAACGCTGCTGAGTGACAAGATCACCAGACATAAGCGCCGGCTGCCGGCCAAACAGCCGACTACTCATTTAAGCCGGCTACTTTATTATATACATTTTATGATTCTAATAAAACAGTTTTGATTTGATCAACAAGTTGTGATTCGCTATGTGTGTATGTTTTACAACCACTAGCCTCCTTTTCAAAACAATGCGAGCATGACGATAGAGAAATGTGTCAGTATCAGTCCGACTCCCACATGTTGTATATGAATAATAAAAATGTGTGCGGACTCAGCAGAGAGGTTGCGTCCTGGAGAGTAGAGAGCAGAGAATCATCTTCACTGTTTGACAAATATCAGCAAAATAATTGATGACAAAACACATTAAGAATTGCATTGATTGCACAGACAGCGGACATCCTCATTAAACTACTTCGGAAAACACCAGTGCCAGCAACTTAAATAATTTAATTTACAGCCAATGCATAGGCTACATAAGACATAGGATTAAAAACATGTTCCCCCTTAAAATAACCTTGTTTATTTCTGTTGAATATGAGTGCATTTAAGTTTCTAGTAAAACAATACACTAAGCATCATTGTGGCATGTCTTGGTAAACCTTACAGTGAAGGTTTCAATAAATAAATAAAAAATAATAAGTAAGGTCTAATGATTATTAATTACAAAAGTTCTCATAAGTCAGAAATGGACCTGGTTTTAAATATTAACAGCTATTTACAAACTGTGTGGTAATATAACACTATGTCCATTTATTTTCTGAGTAGATCTCTCTGTTTTCACCAAACATGTGTTTGCATTCCTGTAGATAAATTATGTACACAGTTAAAATACAGACATCAAATTAAGGTGAAACAAATGACTTACCACATTTTTGATTGGTGATCAAAGTCACACTAGTTAACTGAGAATATGCCACTGTGACTATACCACAAACTACAGTTTACATTCTATATAAGTTTCTCATCTTGAAAAAGTGAAATCAATTACTCTTTGCTGAGCCATTACAGCCAACTCAGTGTTATAAAGGACCAACAGTTTATGTTATAATTAATAACAGTAAGTTCTGTGTGACCCCTCATCATCCCTCACCCAAGTCTATGTTCATTCTCAGTCTTTTTGGCAAAAACACCTTTCAACTCAGCCCAAAGGAGGACGACCAGACATGAGCTAAAATAGACATTTAGACAAATAAATGGAGAAAAACACTACCCTCATCCAGAATACACTTTTGCTTCCCAAACAGACTAGTCAGCTGGGGCTTTTGGTCTTAAATCAAACGTGGAAAGAATAGTACCATGCAGGATACAGCATTAGGTCAGTGTCCTCCTGATGTTTTGGATTGTAACTAATGATTTACTGTAATCATAAGATCTGAGAGCAGTTCAAATGTTCCTTGTTATTGACGGTAATAGTTTTTTGGACTTGTTCAGCATGGTTTTTGTCATGTATCTGATGAGTTCACTGAAAAAAACAGATGTTTCACTCGTTGCAATCATCATTCCAGTATGTATGATTATAGGAATATTGTAAGCAGTTATAAGTGAAAATGAAATGGTAGGACACACTAGTGCAATGGGATCTCAGGTGTGCCCTTAGGAAAAAACAACGCCAGACTAAATTGTTTTGTCAAAACAATTCAATGAGCTTATATACAAACCTGAGTTAATAACCAAATCTGGCAGTTCATTGTATTTCAAATCAATTTTATATTTACAGCCCAACTTTTCCTCTAGAGGCTTAACAATCTGTACAGCATATGACACCCTCTGTTCTTTTCTACCTTTGCTTTGGATGAGGAAAAACTCCCCAAACAAATCTCTTTAACAGGAGAAAAATGGAAGAAACCTCAGAAAGAGCAACTGAGGAGAGATCCCTCTCCCAGGATGAACAGACGTGGCATAGATGTCGTGCGTAAAGAATAGACCAACATAATAAAATAACAATAATATTAAAGACAATGAAGACATATGAAAAAGATTTATGTGCATGTGTCATCAAATTGATGTTTTCGTGTGTCATCAATAGGGCTGTGTAAATAAATGATGATGCCAGTGCCAATATCAGTACCCTGACAGTGATATAAATACCAATAGAGTACTTCATTCGATACCCATCATGTGAATAGAAGCTGTGTGTGTTCCACTGGCTAGCTAATCACCGCTGCACTGCACAGCGCTCACGGCTGAAAACGCCAAGCCATGGTTGCCAAACCACGTTGTCGTGGAAGCGTAACGGCCACCCTCTGGTTTTCCCCCACGTTAAGTGTTAGCTCTGTCAACACTTGTTGCCATTGTAAGCGCTGTAAGCACTGTTAGCACTGTTAGCCGTTCACAAATCTTATGTTCACATCCGTGTGCAGGCAAAAAAAGCTTGACTGTATGGGTTGTAGCTGCTGCAGTACTGAGCCAATCACATGGCGTAATAAATCAAAGAACACCTGCGGTTTTGCGAGAGCTTTGCGAGAGTTTTGTGAGCAAAACAGTCATCTTTTTCTAGATTCAGGCACAAATAAACGATCAATTGCAGGTATCGTTTGACTGGAGAGGTTTTGATATTTGATATTACTAGGTACTGGGTTGTTTTGATCGATATCTTAAAGGTACCTTTAAGGTATCGAGTACTGATACCCAGCCCTAGTCGTCAAGTTAGGGAAGATGTTTCCTCATTTGCTTGTGTTGTGTTTTCTAAATTTGCAATGCGTTGGGCTCTCAGGGCCACCGTACACTTCACTATTTAGATGAGAATGACAAGAATAATTAAATAAACTGACATCTGACATTTTGGTTTATAGTCTTGTCAATCAGACCCTTGTAATTTCCGTCCAAGGTTGCATCCAATGATAATGCTTGGCTTTGTTTTTTACAGTATCTGTATGTGGTAGAAACAAAGAGATTTCCCCAATAAACACTAATTTTTTGATTAGTTTAAATAACTGAATACTACAATAGTTGCACGCTGTTCATAGGTCTCGAAATGTGTGTTTACACTAAATGTAAAGAGAAAATTAGTGGCATGACAAATGTAACAGAAACCGATTTGCTCTATGCCACACAAATTTCAGAGAAGATGCGTCAGCTTTAATAGAAATAGTTTCTACTTGAGTGAAAAGTATATGTTTATCAGTAGCTGTGCTCTACTACATAATTCAAGAGAAAATGTGCTTTGCATTCAGCCTGAACAAACCTTCAACAGCTGATATTGTAGGAACGCCTGACCTAACTTTAAGGAAATCAGCATGAGGGAATATGAACACTAATGATGAACGTCGCTACCATGAAGGATACTGTGTGTTTTGGAAAGCAGAACCCATTAGCATGCGTGCAACAGCCCGGTCTGTCAGGTTTGTGTCTGAGAGAGTAACGGCTTTGGCTGCAGCTCTTGCCAGTAAAAACTACCTCTGCTCAACCCCTTCTACTTGAAATCCCAAAAATGTGTCCGGTGCAGAACAAAAAGATGGACAATGACAGCTTTGTCTGAGGTGAGGTGTTTCCTAAGTTATGGCTGGACATGTTAAGCCAAGATGAATCTGCACACAGGTGTCTGGAGAGGATGTGTCCTGTTAGTGATTGAACTCCAATGCAAATCTGCTATCGACACAAGATCTGTGAATCAGTTAATTAGCCAGGAGTTTAAAAAAGTTGTTTTAAAGTGATTTGTTGATAGTTGTAAAACATGCTTTAGAAATACATCAAGGCCTTTTATGGCAGTTGTTTATTCTTACTTATCGTTTTTTTTCACCAGTGTTAACAATTTGCCAAAATAGGATCATGTTCTGCCAAAAGTGTGTACTAGGCTTAAATATTTAATCGTGATTAATCGCATGATTGTCCATAGTTAATCACGATTAAATGCACATTCTCTATCTGTTCAAAATGTACCCTAAAGGGAGATTTGCAAAGTATTTAATACTCTTATCAACATGGGAGTGAGCAAACATGTTTGCTTTATGCAAATGTATGTATATATTTATTATAAGAAATTAATTAACAACACAAAACAATGACAAATATTGTCCAGAAACCCTCACAGGTACTGCATTTAGCATAAGAAATATGCTTAAATCATAACATGGCAAACTCAAACCCAACAGGCAACAACAACTGTCAGTGTGTCAGTGTGCTGACTTGACTATGACTTGCCCCAAACTGCATGTGATTATCCTAAAGTGGGAATGCAACAACCCATAGACCCATAGAATGCATTTTCATTCACATATCTTGAGGTCAGAGGTAGGGAAGAGGGATTTTTCGAAGTCGTTATTTATAAAAAAAATCGAATAGTTTGTGCAACTATTCGTCCCGTCTTAAAACATATATATTTCCCTCTTATTAACCGTTGCAGGCGCTGCCTGGTAGTAATGTTACTACCGGTAAAATGTGTGTGGCACGTTCAGTTCGGCTCTTTACGGTATCAGTTATGGTCATTATTTGAATAATAATCGAATAATATCCCAGTGAATTTCGAATAGTATTATTGCTTGGAATGCACATCACTAGTCAGAGGTCAAGGGACCCCTTTGAAAATGGCCATGGCCAAAAAAATAAAGGTCCAATAGCCTGTGTTTGTGTGATGATAGAGGTGACCAAGTATGTACAGATAATATCAGGAAAGAGGAGAATCCTTCCATGACTGATTCGGCACAATATGTTGAGCTCTGACTTTGGAAACCCATAAAAGAAATATTCAAGCCACATGTACGATTTGGTCCTCTAGCCATCACTAAAGCCCTCTGAAGTTGAGAATGGGCCGAGGTTGGTCCTCGCTCTACTTCTGATCTCTGTTACACGACTGACAACGACTATTATCCTGATGAATCCACTGAGAGACTGCACCGACTAGCAGGCTGACGTTTCTTGGGTTCTTTGCTCTCTGTCATCTATGTGTGATGCCGACAGTTTTCTCATTTCGTTACTAGAACCCCTGTGACTGGCTTCCACACATGGGCTGCCAGACACAGTGCACTGCTATTTCCATCTTATTCCTACCGCCAGTGAGTTTGTAATGTCTTGTTCTGATATTTTGTAGACATACGCTGATAGTTGCTGTGTTCTTTTCCCTCTGCCTTGAAGTTTTCTGGATCACTTGCTTTAAGAGAAACAACAAAAAACTAAAGTTACGGCTTGTGTTGAAAACCAACCAGCTGAAAATTAGAGCCATGGAGGACAGGTAATTATCTGGGTATGTGGTTTGCTCTTCCTCAGCCTCTCTCTTGACTCTTATAGATAACTACGCTCAGTATCCATGCAAATGCTTGGCAGACAGTTCAATTCCTTCTCGATGAGAGGGGGGGTGTCTATCTCTCTCTCTCTCCCCCTGTGTCTCTTTCGCTCTCTCTCTCTTTCCTTGCTGGCAGCAGCGTCTGTGCTGTTGGCAGGAGTGACCAGAATAAAAACAGCAACACCAGACATAGAAGGGGAAAAAAAGCAAAGTGATCTATTGAACCACAGTCTTTGCCCTCTCTTAATTACGTAGTCTCATATCTTTTCCCTTTTTTTCACCTTTTTCCCCACTCTTAAAGACTCGTGGCTTGTAGTAATTAGTTAGAAGAGAATAAAACCAGCTGATCGGGAGAGGGGTGGTGCATTTTCGAGTGAGATGGCTAACAGAAACATGCTGTTGCTCTTCTGTGGACTCTTCCTCTTAGCACTGATTCAGCCCTCTCTTCAAGGAGGTAAGTGTGAGCTACAGGTGAACTGAGCAAATTATTTTTGCTGCACCAACCACAGACTTAGAGCAGGTGCAATTTTTTTTTAGTTAAAAAGCTTTGCTGATGCTTATCAACAAAAGATATCAATGAGTTCTTTCACCTGTTTTTAAGTGAGACATTTTATACAATATACAAACCATATATTATGTATCTGTTGCAGTGTAATTTAGTTGAAATACATTTATATGAAATAAAAGTATTGTATTTAGTGATAACTTTGATTGTTTTATTGTTTCTTTTGGCTTTATCCCAGTTATAACTTAAAATGGATAATTCTGCAATTGCATTGCAATGTATTTCTGGTTTGGTGATTTAAATAAATTGATCATATAAAGCCCCATGCTACAGTCATGAAAATGAAAGATCTGGCTGATGTTCTGAACTCTTACTGAAGCCCTGAATAGTTCTGCTCCATCACAAGTGTTGAAGAAGATTCTGTAATAGATAGACAGGAAGTTTTTTTCTTCTGCATTTACATGTCCGTTGCTGCTAAGTTAGAGGTGAAGTTCAGCGCTGTCAACAGCTTGACCAGATATTTTCTTACAATGACTTTAAATTGTTATTGGGTTTAACAGTAAGAAATATCCCTGCATTATAAATTTATAACAATGCTAATTTGAAACTAAGCAACCATTCATTGTGTGGTTCTCTATACTAATCTGTCATGTATTTTTATTGTATTCTAGAGAGTTAAATCACATCCTACACACACACTTATGCATACTTAGTGTATGTTTACATGGCTGCAGACCATACTACATAACATGTCAGGAGGTGAAGATTCTCCAGCTGGTCCCTTTTAAACATTTGGTTTAAATTCACCCCTGATGAACTCCTATAGGTGGACAGACAGTGTATGTGAGTGTCACCTTCACAGCTTTGACCGAGTCTTCTCTTGAAGTTAGAGGATGGTTCTGCCTTTCCATGAATCCATGAAGCAGCAACATGCAGATTTGAGAGGTTAGCTTCGAGTGCAGTTTAAAGATATGACTTATCTGTTTCACACAGAGAGAGAGTTTGTGAGCATGCCTTTCCTCCCACTCTCATTCAAATAATGTGTTTTCTTTTTCGCCCCTTTCTGCATAGCTTTGATTAGGTTCTTGGTCTCTGCTTTGGCCGAGATTCTCTGAGTTCAGCCCCCAACTGGAAAACATGTTTAGCATCTGGGGCTGAGTATGCTGGAGTCCAGTCCATGTTCCGTTGTATTTATTTGCTTAAAAGTCCCAGCTGTTGGCGTTCCTTGTCTTCCAGTGTCCTTTCAGATGCATTATGTTGAGATTGTTAGATTCCTAAAAGAAACATTTTGTCCATATACAGTCTCATTTTGTCCTAGCTGTTTTATTGGCCTCCTCTGATTTGATCATGTTGACAATGTTTACCAAGTCTGCTTTTATCAGGTCATAGATTGTATCATCTAAAAATGTACTTGCCCCTCTTCTCTCTGCCTCGAAACACATTTATCCTTTCTTCTTTGTGCCAGCCCCATTTCTAGGTGCATTCAGGCATATAATGTAACGGGTAAAGGAGCCAGAAAATATCAATATTGGCTTTGCAGCACAACTTTGATCTCAAGTGAGTGCTGAATCATCCGTATCAAACCTTTCTGTGGCGCTCAAACTAGTTCCATCTGTGTCTGCGCACTCTAACTTGGAATAAAAAACCTCTCTTGGCATGGTCCTAGGGTCAATTATCTGTGAGTAACATGAACCTCATTAACACCCAATCTGCTCATTTGATGCCTCTGCACAGACAACACCTCTTACGCTTGCGAAATTCAACCCTAGAATTATGATGTAGTGCGAAGCTTGTCTGAATGTTTTCCATCGACAAGTGTAAATGAGTTATGGTCTTAGAGGAAACATCTGGGAAGGAGTATGTTAATAAATATGCCTGCAGTCATGTTACCCTAAAACCTTGTGCAGGTACTTAAGTATGTTTGCTGATTCTCCCTTATATGATGGAGGACGCAGGCTTACTTTACATTCTACAAACAAACATCTGTCACATGGATATAGTGAGTTGGATGTTATTCTTATCAAAATAAATTTGTGTCGACGCAGCTTGAGCTCAGTGGCCTATTTTTTTATTGCTACATTTGATAACTGAATCAATCCCAGACCTTTGACGGTTGATAACATTCTTTGAATAGATTCCTCAACTTTGGAACTTAATCAAGTTTATTTTTCACTGCCCCAATAAATGGAAGAGTGAACACAGCTCATAAAGTTTTTGCAAATTCTTTGCAACTTTTACATTGTACGTGAAAGTGTATCAAGTGTCCTGTCCCTCTGTCTCTTAACTTGACATGTGGTATTCCTCCAGAAAACCTCAACAACCAACTGGAGGACTTGTGCAAAAGTCATTGGTTTGGCTTTTATGACGGACATAGTTACTGTAATAGCACAATTGTGACGGGTTAGTGGCAGATGAAAAGGGAAAAATAGCTGCTCTGTTCCTTCACAGTCTCCGAAGAATTAAAGCGTGAGATGTTTTCTTTAGTGCTGCTGGAAGCCAGTATGCCTCATTTGGCATTAGCCAGATTCAGCCCTGAGACTTCAGAGGAATTTAATACATTAATCAGTGACACTCGCCTGGCGGTAGGTAAAGTTAAACAGTGCACATTGGATGGCATGCCTTAGTTGTCAGATGTTAGATACCCAAACTGATTGTCATGATTCCCCATACCTCTTCAGGCGTTGTGTACACCTCTCTGGCTCTATGATCCCTCTTCTGGGAAGGTTGATTGCCAACCACAGCATACTGGATTAATGTGACACATAAATTTGGCATCCCATGGCTCAATAACTCTACTCTGTAATTAAAGAAAATGACCATTTGAAGTACCGTCTGAGCAAGACATGCAAGGTTTTCTTCAGTGCGGGTTTTGTTCAATTTCTTCAACTTCTTTATTGCCGGACCCACAAAGGCATTTTGATTTGTTGATGTTGAGTGGTTTGGTGTGATTTGTAGTAGGGTGACATCATTCAGTATTCATTTGGGAAGGAGCCTTTTGGTTACAAGCACTGACTGACCACGTTTTGATATTGTGAAACAACTGTTATTCCATGTATTCATGTCTGGCATACATGCTGGGAAAGTGGTAGGAGATTGGACAATTCCATCCATGGTTCGCAGTTTTACATTAAAGCGTGTTGGCTGGCTGCGAAGTCACTTTCTGCTTCAAAGCTCCAAGCCAGAAGCGATTACTAACATTTTTCCTATCACCATTTTTACTGTAACTACTGTTAAGTGTTGTAGGGATTAGGCCGGAGGTTTGGGATGGATGAGTTGTTTTAATAGACATGTAATTCAAACGGACTGCACTGTAAATGCCTAGGGTACAACTCCTTTGCACTATACTCATATTTTTTTACTATCAGTAGTCATAACTTTGCAAACCTGATGGACTGTTCGATGCAATCCATTTCCTTCATAGATGGATGGCTGAGTTGTAAGAATGTTGGATCCCAAATCAGCGAGTCAAACGCCTACAGGTTTCTCACAAAGGCATCACTTTTACATATGTAGATATATGGCAATAGTGTGTCCTCACTATTGAAACAAATATCAGTTAA
>CAKALG010014841.1:0-11541 GCA_916700815.1 Helicolenus hilgendorfi | reverse complement strand
GCGCGCGCGCGTGTGTGTGATGCGCTCTGCGTGAGCTATATTGTGCAGGCTCACACACATTTGTTTATTGATGAAGGGGATTTTTTATAGTGGAAAACAAAGTGTAGAAGCTGGCTGGTAGTGCTATTATTGTTTTCCTATCATCACTCAGGCCATGTCATGTTTGTGTGTGTACATGTAACTGACAGTGTGTGTGTGTGTGTGTTTGTTTTTATGGGTGCTTGGGGCTGGTGTGTCTTCCCAGGAGAGACCTTGGCTAAGGTTCTGGTTATTAAAAATCAGCATTAGTTCCAGGAGGTAACATTCATTAACATTGAGGTAACATTGTGTAACACAGAGGCAACACTGCTGACTCAGAAAGTGCTGGACTGTTTTGAGGGAAATTTGTCTTATATAAATCTCAATCTGACCTTTTATATAAGGTAAATTATAGGTATTTTCGCACACAGTATAATTTAAGTAGGGCTGTCAATCAATTAAAATATTTTACTGCGATTAATCGCACGATTGTCCATAGTTAATCATGATTAATCTCAAATTAATGACACATTTCTATCTGTTCAAAATGTACCTTAAAGGGAGATTTGTCAAGTATTTAATACTCTTATCAACATGGGAATGGGCAAATACGTTTGCTTTATGCAAATGTATGTTTACAGTATATTTATTGTTGGAAATCAATTAGCAACAAAAAACAATGACAAATATTTATTATAGTTAATAAATTATATTATTATTAGTGCGCTGACTTGACTAGGACTTGCCCCAAAACTGCATGTGGTTATCTTAAAGTGGGCATGTCTGTGAAGGGGAGACTCGTGGGTACCCATAGAACCCATTTACATTCACATATCTTGAGGTCAGAGGTCAAGGGACCCCTTTGAAAATGGCCATTACAGTTTTTCCTCACCAACATTAACTGTAAGTTTGGAGAGTGTGGATTCCTTAGGTTTTTCTAGTTTCATATGATACCAGTATCTTCACCCAAGCATTAAAACTGAGCCTGCTACATCCTCCGGAAGGTTCACTTTTCTTACAGTTCACAGACTGAACAATTCATGGAGAAAATAATCAGCAGTTTGTTGAATGAAATAAGGAAGATAATCGTTGGTTACCGCCCCAGTCGAGCGTTAGTTTGACCTTCTTCTTTCCTCTCCTCCAGTGCTGTGATCTAGGGTACCACGCCAGTCTGAACCGGGCCCTGCGGACCTACCTGTCAGCCGAATACAACCTGGAGACGTCACGTCACGAGGGCCTCGACATCATAGAGAACGCCGTGGACAGTCTGGACCCACGAAGTGATCGTCAGAGGTTCATGGAGATGTACCCTACGGCCTTCTGCCCACCGGCCAAATTTGAGTTCCAGTCTCACATGGGAGACGAGGTACGTGGTTCAGATCACGATAGAAGTTGTGATGATGGACTGAAGAATTATATTTGGAGTAAAAAAAATCATGTTCATCATGTTTTCAAATGTTTAGTCATCCACTGTATGTGCTGCACTGCAGATAAACTGAACAACGTGGAAGTGAATTTGGAGTTGATTAAAAGAAGTCTCAGACTTAATGAGGTCTGATTTTAGTGCCACGTTTTACTGCGTCTGGGCTGCCGGATCAGCTTTTTATGGGGCACTGATTTTGACAAATCATTTGTTAATTCTCCCCCTGCAGCCATGTAGCTCAACATGTGTTAAGAGTTTTACCGTTTGGCTGGCACTACCGACGCTGATATCATGTCTGTTTACTAGCTGTTGTTGTGCGGCTGTCTGCATTCAGCTGGCAAACGTCACTGTGGTTTGCTCTGCAACTGAAGAAGAATTTGGCTGCCTGTGTCTTGTTTAAACCGGAGGTTACGTGGCCTCCTTGTTCCGTCAGCGAGTTATAATTTCAGGTTCCTGATCACTGACAATGTATTTCCGCTTTTTTTCCCCAGGTGTGTCAGATCTCAGTGCAACCACCGGTGAACGGAGAGCTCATCCTGAGGTTCCAGCAGCTTCAGTCTCGCCTGGCTACTCTGAAAATCGAGAACGAAGAGGTAAAATCAGTGTTAATTAAATGCGGCGGCGCTCAGTCCATCTCCGTCTCACACCTCAGTCCTAACAATTATGCTACCATAATGCATAAAGTTGGCAGTTTGCGGGTCGGGTCGAGTTCGGGTGGTTAAGTAACGCATATTTTTACATGTTGGGCGGTTTGGCTCTCAAAATGGACCGGTGGGTGCAACTGAACTGCGTATCATATAGGAGCGCAATTAACTGCAACGCTGCATTCTTAATCATTCTACCTGTGTTTTTCATCAGATAATGATGAGATCAAATCTTATGTGAAATAAGCTTGACTAAAATGACAGAAATATTCACTATTATCTGATGATTAAAGTGGCAGTAGGCAATATATTTGTGGCATCATTGAGCAAACATTCCATAATAACCTTTCAGCATATTGTAATTCAAGTGTTCTGAGAGATAACTAGACTTCTACACCTCCTCATGGCTCTGTTTTCAGGCTTTGGAAAATCTATCTGAAATCGAATCTAATCTATCCTGTGACGGGAGACTTTGACCAATCACAGGTCATTTCAGAGAGAGAGCGTTCCTATTGGCTGTGCTCCGGTCATGTGACCTGTGCTTGGCATTCTTTTTTTAATCATATTTGCTCCAATCTCGCCCACTTCAGCTTTAAACAGAACTACGATTAAATCAAAAAAACTGAATGACTTTTTGTGACTAAAACGTTTTTAGTTGTTGTCGTCTAAAACCAGACTAAAACTAACAGTTAGTTTATTCCAAATGTTTTTAGGATTGTTCCTCTACGGCTTGTGTTGGACTTACAGGTGTTTGCAAATTGCAGCTTAATGTCTTCTTCACGCACGCTCAGCAACTTCCACATCGACAACATGATGTTTGTGTGGCGTTAACATTACTGGCTGTACCTCTGTGTGTGCGATATAAAACCATCATGCCTGTAAATGTGTAAATTTGACCGGCAAATATTTGGATACATGAGACTGATCAGCTGACAACAGGCCGGTTTCGTGCTCAATTGATCAGCGCATCTCTATTAAACAGGTATTTATGGTGTGTGGGGTTTAGATACGTCAAACATGTCAAACTACTCTCTCTCTCTCTGCTGCTCCGGCGTTGTTGTCTGCCTGAGATGCAGGAGTTTCGTCACGCTGTTATTTGTTGGTTGCGAGATGCTGACAGCTGCAGAGCTTTAATGCTACTAAAGAAAGTTAACTTTAGCCAGAAGTCATCCAAGGTGAGACAGAGAAATAGTTGCTGATGATCTCTGAAGAATCAAAGTTTTTTGTTGCATATACACACACACACAGCGCACACAGACACACACATGCACACTCTGTATTTTCCTCTCATGCCCTGCAGGTAGCCATCAAACCCTCTCTGTGAAGCCTTCCTTTTTGCTCCCACCGGTAGAATTCACTATCTCGCTTTTATTTGCTCAAACCTGTCCTGCGCTGCTCTGTTTTGACATTGGAGGCGCATCTCTGCTTCTCAGGCTGTATTGTTTTAATCTGTCTGCAGCATGCTTGAGTAACAAGCCTATTTCTTTAAATAAAACAATAGGGGAGGAATACCATGACTGTCCATTACGCTGGCTTTTTGTATCACGTCTAACCTGCCTCCCCTCCTCTCTCTGAGCCCTCACTGCCGTCTGTCTTCATCCTCTCTGTGTCTCTCCCTCCCTCCACATCTGTGCTCTTTCTTTCTTTTATCCCGCTACAAAGACTAGCAGAGACACAGGAGCATGTCACTCAGCTTCCTCTACATCCTCTGTGACTTCAGATACTTTTTGATCATATTGTCGACACTTTGTGAAAGTGACTGAAAATACATCTACTGGAAGGAACGATGATGTAAAGGATAGCTGCATTTTGGGGCTTATTTGCATGTGCTAATTACTAGAGCTGAAACATGTACTTGACTAGTCAATCGACTGAAACTTAAATTATGCTTTTGTGTGTTATTTAGTTTTTTTGTCCATATAAAAGGTCTGCAAAGTTACAAAGCCCAAAGTCTATGCCAAAGGGAGTTACCCTCCCCCACAGAAACACTGCTCCTGAACAGCCTGAAACGCCTTGATTGAAGTCCCGCCTTTTCTCTTGTAACGTGATGATGTCACCAAGTAACACATTTGCATAATACCTGCATAGTGGTTAGTTTGGCACGCCCTCAAACAAAGCTAGTAAGAGCGGAGCTGGAGCGGAGTCCAAAGAGTTTGGTTTGGTTGACCAATCACAGCAGAGTGTGCTTTTTAGGTGGGGGTTTGGGGGAGCATTTCAGACAGGGTGAAAAGAGGTGCTGCAGTACAGATGGTATGAAACAAGTTTGTTGAACATTAAAGCATGTAAACATGTTCTAGTAGAAACCCAAAATACAAGTATGCACCTGAAATTAAGCATAATAGCTCCTCTTTAATTTGTCAATTTTGCTAAATTGCCAAATATTTGCTGGTTCCAGCCTCTCAGATATAAGGATTTGATGCTTTTCACTTTGAATTGAATATGTAGACTGTATTTTTCTGACATTTAATGATGGATCAATTAATTGAACAAATATTCTGATTCATTAATAATGGAGATAATCCCTAGTTGCATTCCTTCTAAGTATCATTCAGACTCAGTGTGTTTTATGCTGTGCATCAGGGCTGGTCAGGGTCCTGCTGGTGTCATCACAGTTCACACTGCCTGCAGTATGTACAGTATCTCTGCAACTGGGCACATACACATGCACCCCTGTGACTGTGTGTTTGTGTGTGTGTGAGTGAGGGTATGATGACAAGCCCCGGTTGCTTCATGTCCTTGTCCGCCTGCCTCGCTGAAGCGGATGTCCTGGTGGGTCAGAATTGGAGGGCGCTGCTGCCTTGCGTTAGGATCACCAGATGGCCTCTCTTCCCGGGCACAGCGTGCCAGATACATCCTTGAAAAATGAACTCTCAAAGCGCCGCGTGACGACCTACGAGCACGACTGTCAAATGTACAAGAGAGGGGAAAAAAAAGAGTCCGTCTTTATCCGGCCAGGAAAGGCTGCAGGGCAGCGCTTAATAGAAGTGCAGCTGTTTCCTCAAACCTCTTTGAATCCCGTAAAACAGTGAAAGAAAACATTGCTGAATAATTTACTGTGCTTCGGTGGTGGGTGGGGGTGCGACGCCAACATGGGCAGAAAACTCTGGATCTCTGGATTACTTAAAGGGTTGGGGTTAGCGTAGCCCTGCTGGGCGCCTCACTGCAGAAATCGTATTTGAAAAATATTCCTTAAAAAAGGTCCGCTCTCCGAGGAGGATGGCGTTCAATTCAGCTCGTCAGTCAGTCAGCGTGGTTCATCTCGTTTTCAGATTTAATAATCTGGCCATTTAGATCTCATTTGCCTCCGTATGAACGAGAGCACACACGGGCTGATTTTCCTCTCTTTCGTATTCTCAAGACGTTTCACACTAAACTCTGGCAATCTAATGCCATCTCCTTTGCAGGAGTGTTTGTTTTCCTCTGATAAATCTCAGGGAGGCGCATCAAAGCTTGTGCGTGCGTGCGTGCGCGTGCGTGTGTGTGTGTGTGTGTGATGAGTGGGATGATCAGCAGATTGCACACTTGCTACACAGTCTGTTGAAACCTAATGGACAGCAGTCTGCCTTTTTGAGCTGTGATGATAGATGTTGTAATAACTGTCAAGTACTGCTGCCCTGCAGAATAACATTGACTTTAAAGTAAGGTGAATGGAATTATTTTGGATTTTGACAGCGTGGAAGTTGTTTTCAGCCCGGAGAATGATGACTGTAAATAAGCCAGCGATGTAGGAAACACACGAGTCGTGGTTCTTTATTGTAAATAAACAAACCTAATTCGATCCCGGGAACTTTTCTCCAAGTCCGTTGTGCGGCTCCAGGGACTAATGGATATGTCCACCAGGTCTCTCTAAGAGCTCCGTTGTAATTGAGCCCAGCAGTGAACACTGGTAACTATTCGTCTGCTGAATAATGGATAAACTCAACAGCTTTTTCACTGGGAGCGATTCTCTCGCATGCATGGGTCCTGTCTTCATGATGACAGCTGGGCCTCTCGCCTCCACGGGGTCAGCCGGGCTGAGGCTGCCAGGGACACATCGAAAGAGAGGCCCATCACACTCAAGAGCATGTTACTAATGACTGCCGTAGTAAGTTACCTATTTCAAGCACTTAACTACAGTGCATACATGTAAAGTGATAGATTTCTCTACGTCTTCACTGTCTATTGAAGGCAGCGGGTTACGTTTTCATTTTCGTGACGAAAAAATCGCTCCTCCTTTCATCATCAAATGATAATCCCCAACTGTAGACGGGATGATGTTTTGCAAAGTTTTACGATCGCAGAAACCCCTATTTCCTTTTCCTACGCTGTCATTAGCCGTGTTCAAACCTGCAGTATGTTTTTGCTTCACGATGGGATGGATGACGCTCTTAACTACATCCACATTGTGTGCCCAAGCATGTGTGTCAACGCTGTAATCCATCAGTGTAACACATGAAAGAGACGAAGTCCACCTTGCCTTTCAGGTGTGTTTTGTTCCCTTCGCTGAAGGCCAAATGAGTCACAGGTCAAGCTGCTCAAAAAAACGAGCTAATGCACTGCTGTCTCTGTGTGTATACCAGTTACAGGAGGAATCCACCTTGTTCTTTCATTAGCACTGAGGTCAGACTTACTTAATAACTGAGAAACAGGGTCACTACCTTTGAGTGGGGGTCCTCCTGACCATTAGGAATAATTAGGAGGACTTCCAGCTGTGTCTCACTGTGGGCGGCGTTGACCTGTGGTGCACACACACAATTAAGCTGCTATCGTCACAGCATGTCTATCTTCCCCGGTGTTGAACAGAGCATTTTGGAGCATTTTGCTGAATTTCTCCTTCGAGGTGGTTGTTGGTGTTTCTGCATCAGCATGGCCTCTTTCCTTCTGCAGCTTTTCCACATCAGTGATTCAAGCTCACATGCCTGACAGTTTCTAGACTCTTCCTCCTTGTCTGTTCGTCTCCTTTTATCTTCTTCTCCCTCTCTACCTATTGCTACTTCTCCTCATTCTGCAATTGTACCTTAGCCTATATGGCCCTATATTGATATTATTTTAGTAAATTCATTGACTAAACTGGGTTAGTCGATGAATTTGAAGGGTTAAAAATCAGGCAGAGTGGTCACTGTATTGACCCTTGACTGACCCCTGGCTTTAATACATCTTTCCACAACGTCATAGATCTTACTTGAAATTACAATAAATGAAGGCAGTGTGTAATTCTCACAGTCGGGCCATTTTGATTTATAATTGGACCTTTTTTATGTAGCTCACTATCATAGCATTGAGAATGAAGGCCAGACTTTGGACTGAAATAACAGCAATTTTGAGAATAAAGTTGCATTTAATGACTTTTTGGCCTGTAGGGATGAGAGTGTCAGTTTGTCAGTCAGCCACTTTGGTCCAGACTGAATTATCTCAATAATTGGATGGATTGCCATGGAATCTTGTGCAAGATATTTCTGGTATTTAGCCATAAACCAAAGGGTTGATGAATAAATAAATATCTGCAACACTAATGACATCCTCATCAGCCTCAGGCTCAGCTATACGTTTTAGTGCTAATTACCAAATGTTAGCATGCTAACATGCTACAATAGGATGTTGAACATGGTTCCTGCTAAATATCAGCATGTTAATATTTTCAGTATCACTGTGAGCTTGTTGGCAAGCTGATGTTAGCATTTAGCTCAAAGTACGGCTATGCTTAAAGGAACCGTGTGTAACATTTAGGGGGATCTGTTGGCAGAAATGGAATATACTATTCATACCTATGTTTTCTTTATGGTGTATGGTAGTTCTCTTCAGGTGTATAATCACCTGAAAATAAGAATCGTGGTGTTTTTGTCACCTTAGAAAGAGACGTTTATATCTCCATAGGGAGTGGGTCCTGTCCACTAGGCCGTCCCCCATGTTTCTACAGTCGCCCAGCAGACATACCAAACACTGGCTCTACATAGGGCCATTCGCGTTTTCACATTTTCGTGTCAGCCACCCTAGTTCTCCTACATCCTTTGCACATGGGAGAAGTTTAAGTTGGTTGCAACCTGCAACCTCATCTCTAGGTGTTGCCAGATCCCACACACTGCACCTTTAAGTGAAGCCTCACAGAGCTGCTACCATTTTCATCACTTTTTTCAGAGAATTACTTTTTTTTTGTAAAAAGTAGAATTTAATTATCATAATACTTTTATTCTTGATCAAATTATTACCTTATTCTTATAGCATTATCATTTATTCTCTCCAAATATTAGGACTTTTTTTCTTGAAGTCTCAGTTGTACCTAACAGCGAGCCTAATACTCCATTGTACCATCACTGTGTACAGCTAATTCTTTATTCATAGTCTGCACAATCGATGCTCAGGTCTCTTTAACTTTAATGGAGCTGTTACAAGCTCATTTGCCCTCCCGTTTGTCTGCCACATGCTCCGTCATCTTATGTCATCATACACTGTACACACAGTCATGGCAGCACTTGCACCGCCCGAACATTTTTCGCAGTAAGTGATGGGACACGCTCTACAAAGTCGTGACGTTTACACGCTCCGGCAGAAGCACTCCTGTTGACAGGAAAGAGGCGGTTTTGGAAAAGCCTGCGACTGAATGCATCATCTCCAGCAGACGCTGTCCACCTCTGGCCCCTCTGAGTGCATGCAAATTGATTGCTTTGGCTTGGAGTCATGTACGGAGGCTGGAGGAGGATTTTTAGGAGCTTGCGTCTTGTCAGAAAACACCTGAATTTTTCAGTGTCTTTGGATAGCGAGGAAGGTTTTTAGGGAGTGTGATGATACAAGCCGCTAGGTATGCTGTGATGGTAACATTGTGATGGTGAAGAGATGACATCTAGCTTTTAAGCTGGCTGGTTTTTGCAGTTCTTTAACGCTTCTTCATCTTCCCCCTCCATCCCTTGTGTCTCCAGATCAAAAAGACGTCGGAGGCCACCCTGACAACCATCCAGGACATGGTGACCATCGAAGACTACGACGTGTCCGAGTGCTTCCACCACAGCCGATCCACTGAGTCGGTCAAGTCCACTGTGTCGGAGACGTACCTCAGCAAGCCCAGCATCGCCAAGAGGAGGGCCAACCAGCAGGAGACAGAGCAGTTCTACTTCATGGTGAGTGTGGTGTTTAAGAGAAGAGGACACTGGTGGATACGAGAGAGCAAATACAAAGGGAAAAGACTTCAGAGATGTCTGTTTAATTCTGTATGAACATATAAGTAAATCTCTCTTATAGACTCTCTTTGAAGCCTTGGTTAGCTTTCTATACTTAGATGTTTTAAAAAGTGAAAATGCATGATTTCTCTTGTCTGATTATAGATTTAATATCTGCTCCAAAATTGTGTCAAATGAATCTGAGAATATGAACTTTTTATCTGGACTTTAAAAAGCTTAATCTGTGCATGTAAATGATGTTGGACTGAATCTCATGCAACAAGCTCTTTTAGAAATCTGTGATCAGCTAGCGGAGGGGTAGCGCTCCCAAAATATTCCCATGTTGTAAGGCTAACTGCTATCGTGTTCCAGTCTGAAGATGGACATGCTCTGATAAAGGCTTTAAAAAGACTCCCAGCGTGTCCTTTGCCCTTGGCTTTCTTATCGTAGATTGCTGTCTTAAGAGCGGCTGCTCTGGCTGGCACTCGGGGGCCGCCGTGTAATTACTCTCAATTCTCCACAGAAATTCCGGGAGTTTCTGGAGGGCAGTAATCTCATCTCCAAACTGCAGGCCAAACATGACTTGCTGAAGAGGACACTTGGTGAAGGTACGGTCACGATCCCTTTACTTTTAATACTCTTTTACTCTCATAGCTCCCACGGTACTGTACCTCTCAAGGTCAAATCCACTTCCACTTTAGTTTGTGCGTCGCCCTAATGTGTGTCCAAACAGCCAACAGAACTTATGATTAATTATTGATTTCCTTCTGTTTTATTTTCTGCAGTTTAAAGCTCTTTGCATACCAAGTCTGTATTTTTCGTATGCATTTTTTTTAATCCGTCATCCCAAGGGCGGACCCAAATGCTTCGAAAGGTCGACGGATGCCATGGTATTCAACCTCCAAATCAGTATCCGAATGCTTCATTTTTTAATTTTTTAATTTAAATAAATATGTAATAATAATGTATGAACAGCCCATGTCGTCCCAAAAAAAATCCTTTCACACAGAAACCTTGTACACTGAGTTCGATGCGTTTTATTATTCTATTTGTTGCAAAAGAAAAAAGACAAAACTACGTTACTTACGTCGGTGCAATGGATAACGCTAGTCCCAAACGGGGCTAATGAATGAATGACATTAGCAAGAAGCTATCGTTTAACTGCCTTGAGCTCAATCACTACTGTCTAATTTTTCCTACACCCTTTGTTTTGCGATCATCCCCAATTCCAAGCTGTCACTCTTCACAATCTACCTTTAAATTCCACATCTCTGTATTCTTTTAATTTCTTCATCACAAAGTGCTTTGTGCTGGGAGATGAAGTGAATCAGTTTCAAATGCAATTTTGGATGATGATGTTTTCACAGCCGGTGGTTCTGAAAGGTCAAACAACCCTCTTTGGCCTTTTGACGGGTGCGAAAAAACGCAGAAAATCAGACCTGTTCCGAAAACTTTAATGACAGACAAAAGTTTCGGAGTTGGTGTGTAAACGTGATTGACACAACGTGAGATCGTATTTATTTTTGAAACGTGGCAACAATATGGACTTGGTGTGCAAAGGCAAATTTCAGCCTTTTTCGTGGCAAATTTCCCACTGCTTGGCTGCTTTTTCCACTACTCAAAGCTCCTAGATGGTAATCTGGGTTTTAGCCAGGCGAGCCAGAGCTGAGGGAGATTGTGAGCTTGTATTATCCGTCTTAGTGATTGATTTGCTCCCAACTTAATGGACTGCCGTGCATTAGAGGGGTGGCGGTCATTACAGCGGTCTCTCATTGGTCTTACATGGGAGGGATCTCCTCGAGGCCTCGGCTAATCTGCCGTCAACCCAGAGAGCGTCAGTCAGTCATTGTTCTAACCAGCAGTCCTGGTGGTCTCCCTCAAATTGTCCACTTAATGAGTAATGGGGCCGCTGTGCTAACGAGGACGAGACAATCTTCCTGCTTCTCCCACATGCTCCTTAATCATAGTGTTGTCAATGAGCTGGAGTACAGTATGAGTCACTCAGACACACAGACGGGTCAGATCCTGTTCACGGGAACAGATGGCCACACAAACGAAACTCCTCCAAAACCATTTGGACGCTATTTTGCGCTTAATCTTACTTCGCCTGTCCAAACTTGTAGCTCGGTGTATATTTCTGTAATGATTGGTGTGTCTGTGTGCCTACGTCATCTGTAAACTGTGTGCCTTGTGAATGTTTGTTTTTACTCTAATTGTAATGTAGCTAAAGTGTTGCCTGTTTAAGTCTCTGTGTGTGTGTGCGTAGGTGTGTGTATGGGTTTTGCCTGCGCTGCTCAAGAGGCCAGCGGTTGCGGACAGATGGCAG
>CAKALG010014840.1:0-21549 GCA_916700815.1 Helicolenus hilgendorfi | reverse complement strand
AAAAAAAAAACAATCAGGGATGAGAAAAAGATCCACTCCTGCTTTCCATCCAGAAATGAGACTACCCTCCCGTCAACAAAAATAATAAAAAAAAACAGATAACCCTCCCCCAATAATTTTCATACAGTCCCTAACAAAGCCAGAGTATGCAGGAAGTTGCAGTGAGAAAGTCCAAACTCCCAATTCTAGCCTACTATATGCATAGGGAACTATCAGGTAACCGGTCGACATTAAAAGATATTAATACATATTCAGTAAATATTATTTCTGCCTCTAAACACCAGTCTCTCACAAAAGCCCATATTTTTGGGGCAATACTGGACATTTTTCATATAAACCCAGGACATTTAGCACTAATAGTTTATTGATGATCATTGTTTTGTTGTCATTCTAAGATGACCACCGTGAATCATGGGAAATATTACGCCATGAAACGAGTCAGCAAGAAGCACATTGTTGCCAAGAGACAGGAGGAGCACATGTTATTTGAGAAGAAGATCCTTAAAGCCATCCAGTGTGACTTCATCGTCAGGTATCTACGATCACAGGCGCACATATAAATTCAGTTTATTACACAAGAGAACTTGGAGTAGTTAGTTGGCCTTTAATTCTGCACTTCTGTTCTCTCTCTCTGCAGGCTTCATGCAGCTTTTAAAGACACGCGATACATCTACATGGTGATGGAGTTCTGTGTTGGAGGAGAGATCTGGACCAAACTCAAAGAAGTGTGAGAAAACACTCTCATTTCCTCATACAGAATATTGTTAAACAATGTGGAATTATTCCTCGGTGTAAAACAATGAGATATGATGAAAGAAAGGAAGTCTTATTTGAGCAATCCTGCATAATCTGTGATAGTTTTATTGGTAGAAAATGTAATTTATTGCTACTGAAGTTGCACCGTTCAACTGATAGAACGTTTTGGAAGGGGATAAATTAGTTTGAACGCAATTTAAAGCGAGCAGAGGAGGAATTTGTTGTAGAGGGGGTGTTTGAACCGTCCAGGTCTGTGATTTCAGAGGGCGTTTTGACGAGCCCATCGCTGTGTTCTGCACCGCCTGTGTGGTGGAGGCCTACGCCTACCTCCATAAGAAGAACATCATGTACAGAGACCTGAAGCCTGAGAACCTGATGATGGATGTAAAGGGCTACGTCAAACTGGTGAGTACTTCTCTGTGCATGTGTGTCCATTTCTATACTCTTTAAGGGGAGATTTGATTATCATAAAGTGGGCATGTCTGTAAAGGGGAGACTTGTGTGTACCTATAGAACCCATTTTCATTCACATATCTTGAGGTCAGAGGTCAAGGGACCGCTTTGAAAATGGCCACGCCAGTTTTTCCTCGTCAAAATTTAGAGTAAGTTTAGAGCGTTATCTTACCTCCTTCACAACAGCTACAGTAGTATGACATGGTTAGTACCACGTTAGATTAAGACAATTTTGTTTTTATATTGCAAGTTTTCTAAATGTTACATTTTAAATATGCATGAGGTATTATCTAATAAAATGTTAGTAAAATAAACACCTAACTGTGTATTATGGATGTTTTCTTTCCACTAGTCTGAAAGACAACATATTACGGAAGCAAAATAGCCCAAATTCACAAAATTGACCAATGCATGAAAAATTATGTTTTTGCACATCAAGCTCACCAGTGTTTCCACATTTAAATGCTGCACCGGTGCAAATGATAATGTGTATGTGTGTCTCTCTGCAGGTGGACTTTGGTTTTGCCAAGGAGTTGGTGCGTGGTGAGAAAACCTACTCATTTGTGGGTACTCCTGAGTACATGGCCCCGGAGATCATCAAGAACCAGGGACATGACTTTGCAGTTGACTTTTGGTCCCTTGGCATTCTGATCTTTGAGCTGTTGGTGGGAAGGTAATACTAACACACCTGCAGCCCTTATTTGGAAGCATTTCTGCTGTCTTGCATGATTTTATGTCACAAGAGAGTAACACAAATGTTAACCAGTAGATGGCAGCAGGGAAATGTGACTGACATCTGCACAACCCAGGTTGAGGTTACCCAACAGCAACTCAATGAGTGGTTGGTGAACAATTAAAACAATGTCTTCTCTCTTCAACTCGTCAGCCCTCCCTTTTCAAGTTCAGAGCCGCAGAAGATTTACGCCAAGATTTTGGACGGGGTGCTCAAGTATCCACCTTACATGAGTGAGGCATCCAAGTCCATTATCAGCAAAATGTGCAGGTGAGACAAATATATTGACTGCATGTTTATTACATTTTCACATACTGATAATCCTCTAGTGTGATATTCAAAATGAACTTAAGGTGTTGCCTGAATAACTGGGATCACACATGTATTTGAAGATTACATAGAGGTTTGAGTATATCATACAGTTACTCCTAGTGAAGAGCTTGACTTATTGAGCATATCTGCAGAGTAATAATACACTGTATCATAATATGCTCTTGTATTTTTTATCATTTTTGAATGCACATATCTTAAAAATTGGATGTAAATGTCTGAATTTGTGTTTTTGTTTGCAGACCTCGGCCGGGTCAGAGGTTAGGAAACACCAAGAATGGAATCAAAGATGTCCGGCATCACAGGTAACCATGGAAACAGGTCATGTGTGCGGTTGTTACATAGTAAAATGTGTGATATCTCATGATCCTTGGGTGAAAAGACACAGGAAGTATTCACCAGCTGGTAATGTGAATATTTGTTTTTGTTTTTTATCTTCCCGCTGGCTGAGCTTTTCATTTCTCCCTCTCAGTGTGTTTGACCTGACATCCCCTTCATCTCTTCCCTTCAGGTGGTTCAGCAGTATGAACTGGCACAAGCTGCGCGTGGGTCAGCTTGACGCCCCCACAGTCCGGCTCATACGCAAGGCAAGTCAAACCTGTAGCTGAGTGTTTCTTTTTCTTTTTTACTATTATGTGAAAAGTGGCTTTTGTTTGGTTTAAGGAAAACAACCGGTTCACTTCCACTGAGGACTTTGTGTCATTTTTAAGATGTACTGACATTTTAAAAGGTCAGTTTAAAACGTGGTTTAAAATCTTCAGTATTTCTCTATGACATTGAATATCCCTTACTAAATGTGCAAGTTAAATTCTGAAAAGAAAACTTCCTTAGATAGTACTTATTTATTAGGAATTTAACACAATGTCGAATCTCAGCTTATATGCTTAATTCAGCCTGGTCTCCTAACATTTACGTTCCCATACAACACAAAACTGCATTGTCAATCGCGTTTCAAGGGAAACATGTTTACTCTAGGATCATACAGCGACCTCTAGCGACCACAGTAATTATGACAGCAGCAGAAACCGAAGTCAGGTGCTGTACTATAGAAAGTGTGAAAATCCATTAGGGGTGAGTCAGGGATGATGGATGGGATACAAAACACAGAGTTTTCACCCAGGAAACTGGAGCTTGCATCTTGTGTGAAAACAACAATGTGTAGCTGTCTTTGTGTTCGTAGGTATTTTACACAATGTTTTTCCTTAAACTTAACCAAGTGTTTTTTTGCCTAAACCTAAAGAAGTTGTAGTTTTGTTGCCTAAACCCAAGGAAGCCTTTTTGTTTGTGTTCAAAACTTGACGTTTCATTCAGTTTAACAACATGTTAGAACGTGTTGCTTTTAAGTTTCAGTTTCACAATGTAATAGGCGTAGTAGGCTCTTACTGACCCACATCTATGGTGCCTATAGTGACTGATAACGCCTATTTAATGACCTGATAATAGGTTTTCAGGACCTTTGACTAACTTCCTTCTATTTAAAAAGACAGGCTATTGTTAATAAGTCATGGTTTGACAGGACTGTGCATTGAATGTATCCCCACTTTTCAAGTAACTATTACTTTTTCCTCCTTCAGGGTCCCTGCTACATCAACTTTGATCGCTTCCCTCTTGATCAGACGAAGGCAGACGAGGAGTTCTCTGGTTGGGACCGTGACTTCTGATGTTAAAAGGATTAACAGGCCACATCAGCCAAATATAGAACCAAATCAGAATAACATCAGTTTCAGCCAAAACGTGATGGTACTGTAGTAGGAGATTCATATTGAAAAAAACATAACCCATGTCATACTAATTTGATTATTGAATTAGAGTGGAACAACAGGGGATCACCTTTTTTTCCAAAATGTTTATTAAATCTTCTCTGTTGCCATGGAGACACAACCATCTTGGTGGCGATGGGCCAAACATATAAGGAGGTATTGGGACAAGATGTTAGGACATTCTGTTTCCTAATTCAGTGCCTGATGAAGAAGTGTTAATACATCATCCACATAACGCTCTTCACGGATTAGAATAAAACACCGTCCATGTGCTCGTTAGCTGAGAAGAAAGGCTTGAGTCACATTGTACAATCTGCACAGCTCTTACCAAGCCTCACAATGAAACAGATAATCGACGTCATATCTGGATTTTACTCCAATGTTTATTGTCCTCTTACTGGTAAGTGTTTAATATTGTTAAAGTTGTTTTTTTTGTATTGTAAACTGTCACTTTCTTAAGGATTTCTCTTTGTTTTTTGATAATCTGCCCCCTTTTTGTGTGCAGATTATTGTCACGCACCTTGATTGTATCTTAAAAAGATCATAGAACATCCTGATGAAAAATTTCTACCTGACTTTAGTAAATAAAAGCGCTCTTATATGCTTGAGTTTGCCGTTTTTGTTCCATACCGTTTTACAATCAATTCCCAAGTGTGAAATGATGCACTTTTCTATGCTGTTGTGCCCAAATCCCACACATGCTGTAGAGTAAGCAATGAATGAGTGAACAATACACAAGGGGACATATTGTGCTTATAAAGATGTTATCAGGGAGGAAAGTTATCTGGGATAGAGTGCAACGTCTTCAGGTTTAATCTAATGATTGTTTGGCTCCGGAGGGGTACAACTGTCTGTCACAACAGCAGGTTTTAAGGCAGGAGTCAGTTGTTTCCTTCCTTTTGATGACTGTGAATTTCCGACCGAGACATTTTTCCATATCAGAAAAAAACCTCACATGAAAGCAACCATATCTTCCAAAGGGGGAAAGGCACACTAGCAGATGTTTCCCTCCTACAGGAATATAGAAAACCCCCCTTGAAGTCTAGAATTTAATGCATCGAGAGCAATGGCAGCAGTGGCTCAGAGGATGTCGCCTATAGTACAATATGATCTCTCCACAGTAGTGAGCTGTGGTTTCCTGCATGTAGGATCAACATATGTTTCAGGACAACCTCGTCTTACCTGTAGTGCATGTGACATGAAAGAAACAGAATTAAAGGAGTAAATTGTGTATTTGTTGGGTCTATTTGCAGCTGTGGATGAATACACAGAAGGTGCTTTATCACTCAGTAGTCGAGCCATTTTGGCTTCATGCGTAACTCTCATAGGAATGAACGAGATCCTACCTCTGATGCTGTATCCAGTTCTCTTTATACATCCGTGGTTACAACATATCAAATCATAACGTATTATTGTATATGTCACATTGTTGCTAAAAATGTTGATTTATTCCGGTAGGTCACCTTTAATTATTACCTTGCACTCACACAGCAGTGAGTGCTTTGTAGACTATTTGCTCTACCCTCTGATTGGAGCTGCAGCACCATTCAGGGCTGAAAAATAACTAATATTATATGATTAAAATAATGTAAGTCTGTATTGTGATTTACAGTTAACATTCCCCTACAAGACAGTAGAACTGGCCATCAATCTCAGAATTAAGGTAGTAAAGGACGGTGTTTTTAGTGCAGATGCAAATGCAACACCATCAATCAATGATAACAGTAGAGTCAGTGGTGTCAATGAGGGGATGTGTGGGAGTATGGTGTGTTGGTGGGAAAAATAATAACAGAACCAAACAAAGCAGAGATGACTGAGAGCATTGGGCCCAGGTGCTCCCAATCAGCCTAAGTGGACGGCCTCGTCTACCAATTACATGTATCTGCAAGAAAAGAGCAGACAAGGCACAACCAAACAGGGTAGAGGGCTGTCACAGTGAGTATAATGTGAGTTTAATGGCAACTGTGCAAGGGGCCAAAGGCTCTAGGTCATTTGAAGATCCCTAACATCATTAGCCATTTCCATCAATAAATGGTAGAGCAATAATTTCTTAGAGTTAAAGAAGGACAAAACTGAAATTTGTCCCTAAAACAAAGAGAGAAATGCTGTCTAATAATCTGGGGAAATTAACTCCCTGGATTAAATCTGACGTTACAAGCCTTGCAGTGTGTCCAATCCGGGTACTTCTGTACTTACACTTACTACTTTGAGTGCATAAGTGCGTTCACACTGGGAAGTATGGCAAAATGCAGAGCACTCAAAGTACCCGGATGTTTTACTCAAAACAGTCAAATCGTTGAGTGTGGAACGCTGGACACTTTCCACACTCAACTGTCGCCATCTTGGCTATGTAGCGGAAGGGGCGGAGCCACGACCACTATTCAAACATACGTAGATAACAGAATAAAACAATACAATACGTAAACATACTGGTGCATTTTCAGCCAACAGGAGGACACATCGTAGGAGTAGGCGACGACGTTGGAAACGTAAATTTTCACTCTGCTTTTATTTTTTTCAGAAGATATTTTGGCGGGTAGCGAGCCGCGGTCAAATGTTGCGATTGTCATTTTCATTGAAAACGCACATTAAAAACAGGTGGATAGGAACCCATCTATTGTGTCCTCCCACTTCTGAAACCCAACACATGCCCGTGTTGATGTTCTCATCCCATCTCGTCACATACTGACTTTTCGGTCGCAGTAAACCCGCTTAATGTTGTGAATTAAACAAAAACACTTGCTTAGGTTTGGGCAACAAACCACTTTGTTTGGTTTGCGAAAAAACAACATGGTTATGCTTAAAACTACTACACTAAATACTAAAATTACACTAAATGTTGTGAACACGGGACACAAACAGCGGTCTACTGGATGAAAGCCCTTGTGTTTGTTGGACCCATCGATTTCCACCCGCCCGGTGTCTCTCTTTCACTCTCTAAACTACGTCACCACAGCACTTTCTCAGAGTGTTTAATATTGCCGCGGATGGGTTTACATTGTAGTTAATGGAAAGCCCAGTGCATCTCATACTGAACGCCGATGGCTGTGAAAAAGCGTCTGTATTTAACGCCCTCATAATGAGACCGGCCTGGTTAGGTTCAGGGGGAAAAAAAACATGGTTGGGCCTAAAATTGGGCTTTAAAAGTGTCTTATTCATTTTCACGTTCATTTTACTAACAGCGGTCTCCTGGATGAAAGCCCTGCGTTGTTGGTCAAGGGTGCGTTGTGCGTTGGTATCACGCGCCGAGGGTTGTGAAAACGCTCCGGTAATTTACGCTCTGGGAATGAGAACGGGCTGGCTGATATCATCACACATTATCACAATGTGTGCATTGTATGTTCCACATATTGCATCATGGAGTGTACATGTCACATTGGCTGTTATCACATTGCTGATCTGCCATGCTGCATAGCGGATATGTGTACTTCAATATTCACTCCAGCTAGGTTTCAAAATCACCCTCAATCAGAAAAGTTAAAATGGCAAAGAAGTCTCAAAAGGGCCTAAAGACCAGAGCTTCTGGCTAAATCTGTTCAAATGAAGTCTGCATTAAGTCGAGGAAGGATCAGAGTGCCCTTAGTGTTCATTTCCCCACCTCTCTTAAGCCCTAAAGAGAGGGCATTGTCACACCCTGATTGGCCAAGAGGGTAAAAACACCAAGCTGCTCTCAGTTCTTCATTATAGGAGCAACAGGTGGCCTGAATAATTCTCCAATCAACTCAGAGGAGTTGTGACATTCAGCTAAAATAAATTGGGGGGAGAGGAAATGACAGCAAGTACCAAAGAATGATTGCTAGAGGATTGACTTTCACAGCATGAGGTTTAGTTTAGACCACCGTGGGAAGCAGCTCATTTGTGTCACAGCAGGGCTTTTGTTCTGTTTCTTTCCCCTTTTTGTTTTGTCACTAGATGTTCTTTCTGGTTGGGGTTTCTCTGCTGAGCAGTCTCGAGTTAATACACTCAGTGTTTACACCTGTGCTGGTTAATTATGTGGAGCACCTGTGTTCAGTTTGCTCTCTGCTGAAGCTCTGCCTCTAATGTTTGGGAGGTCTGAGTGGGCATCTGCTTCTGTGTAGTGTAGTCCTTATAAATGATTAGCCAGCCTGCTGAGCTGCACTGATTTTATTCCCCACAATTTCTATCATTTGCCTCAGTTTTGTTTCAGAGAAAGACTACAATATTGACCAATATTTCTGTGTCAACAACACCTCTTACACCAACTCCATTCATCTTTCCTACAATCTTTTCTCTTTTTGCTCTGATGCAGAATTTAGTCTTTAAAAATGAGCATTTCCTTCTCAGCCCTGCATCACATTGCTTCTTTGTTCGGCATTTTATAACCTGGCACGTTTGTTGTGTAAGCCGATGACATGCATGTTAATGTATCTGCACATTGCTTGTGATATGCAATAAGCCTTAGTGTGTATGTGTTTATGAGGTGTGCACAAACATGTTCGTGCCTCTCTATATTAATGTGCTTATGTAACCACATCAACAGTCTGAATCTGCGTTCTTTAGGACTCAAGCATTATAAAATATGTTTCTCTTTACACGGATGATTTGAAGTCTGTGGGAGCAGTGATGGACCATCATGTTAGATAACTGTATTACAAAGAACTTACAAATAAGACTACAAATAATCTCTAATACTGCGTTCCAGAGAGGTTTGAATTTTCCCAGTTGAAATTTCCAACTTCCGACCTTCAAAGTGTTCCGCAATGCCAAACATAAACAAAAACCATGGCTGATTACATCTATCTCCAATAACTGTTGACTTTTGGACTTTACAATGCTCTGGAGTTATGGAAATGTTTGGATCACACAAGTCTGAACCGCAGCTGCCGTACGCAATACACAGATACATTCTGGGTCGGGCTCGCTCGGGCATGCTTCGAACTCACGATGTGAGCGGTACCGGAGCCGAAGTGGAGCGGGATGGAGCGAGAGATAAGGTTACACACCAACTTTTTAAAATATCAGCTCGGCACTCCATCCAAAATCCTTCCACTCACACTAGCGCCCCACATGCTCTGACAAATGGTCATTCTTTTCAAGATCTAGGCACAAAAAGGGTCGATTGCAGATATCGTTTGTCTGATATATTGTTATTTTGGTAAGGTATCGAGTTCCCATACTCAGCTCTAGTGTGGACACTCCAAAGTAGAAATAAAAAAGTTTTTTCTGGTTCTTCTCATTCTGCCGATATTGCGTGAATGCAGCAGAAGTCCAGTATTTACACTACTTTTAGCTCTGTTTTTGGCCTCCACCAACTCCTGAGGGAAAAACCGTTCAGCTCTCTAGCAGCTAAGTGCCACTATGTTCAGTCTTTAACTTTGTCTGCTGTTTGGTGCTAGTCAAATAGCCCACAGCGGGTTTATCAGAGCTTCGTCGCTGCCTGATGCGGCTGAAAATTAGGTTGATGAGAGTGCAGGAATACGGTAAAAATGTGGGCCGTAAACATCCCCAAAAAATAGCTTAAAGACACTAAAATACTCTGTAGAGCTGAGGGGGAGGGGATCAGTGTAGCGTTCATGTGAGAGAACACACCAATCCTAAAAAAAAGACGCACCACCAAAACCAGAACCTCAATCACAAAAATCCTATTTACAAGCCCACATATTACCCTATCTGGGAAATCAAACAAAAATAGCTGAAATTTGACGTGACGCTGTCTGCGGAATCTTTTTCTTGCTGCTCCTCGCTTTCCTTCCTGTGTTTTGCTGTGACAAAGCACATGTTCCTGTTTACAGAGTTAGAACTCTCATCTTGAGTCAATTCATGTGTGAGATTTCCTTTGAGACTTCCTTCTCTCTGTTTTTCCCTGACTTATCACGTCTCTCTCTTGAGTGTTTGAGCTGATGTGGCTGAAAGAATTGGCAACTATTATTTATTTACCACCTGTTGTAGTGGGCCTGAAATAGTGTGACTTCATTTTGATGCCAGCTTTTAAAACACATCTTGATCACTGGTCTCAGTGGAGAAACTGAAAGGTTTCCTTCTAAACAAATATACAGTATCTGCTTTGTTGTCTATAATGTATAGCCCTGTCTGTAGCTGTATGTATGTATTTATGTATGTATGCACGGTATAACGTCCCTGCAGCATATATATTTTTGTCAACATGCTTTGCATTCCTGCAAGTAATCATTGTGTAACAGTAGTTTTATAGCATTTCAAGTTTGGAAGTCGGAGTATTGAATTAATTGCAGTCTTGAATAAATTATCAATGGTTTTGCTTTTGCATCTTTTGAATAAATGGTTCAGCTCTTCAGGCACTGACTAATAATTGAGTTGCTCTTCAGTGAGTTTTCACAATCAGTGTGTTTGCTGATTGACCTGCTTCCCGATGACGTCGTAAGTCCTGCTCATTCACAACAATGACGCAAGTGATGACTAAAATTGTCGAGATGTTGAAAAACTGGATCGCTATCATTCGACTTAACCGTCACTGTTCACCACCCATTTCTAACCGCAAGGAAAGTTACTTAAATTGACTTAAAATGCAATAATAATAACAATAATTTAAAACTTTGCTGTGCTATTGCATAACGCTAGCATTTTGCTTGCTACTGTTACCCAAGAGGCCAACCACGTTTTTCAAATTTCCCAACAGGCCAAACCTTTTTTGCACACCAATCAAAGTTACAAGAGTTTGGTCGTGCTTGAATCGTCTGCGTAGGAATACGGATCTAAAGCTGCTTCCTCATTTGGCCTCATTGATTGGTTTCTCTTGTGCATGAACGCTCTTGAATCCCTCTGGAACAGCTGCACTTAGGGGCGCTGACAATGTCTTATTTCTATTCTTCAGCACAAACAAACATACAGGGACAGGAAAGGTACGATTAACAATAATGTGAAAGAAGTAAGTTAAAAGAACAGGATACAATAGCTCTTTCAATCATCCCAGGCTATGAAGGGCAGCTGCACATCATCATCATAGGCCTTGACATGTCTTCACAGGTGTATTTGATATCATTAACAATGGCTGTAATGGCACAGGTATGGGCCTGCTGCTGTCAAGGCTCACTTGGGAATCTAGATGTAATAGGGTGGTCCAGGGATGGCGTATTTTTGTAGGCCAACCTGGGAACTGGAAATTAGCATCGCCTTGATTACCTCCACAAAAAGCCAATTTTTGCATTATTGTAGAAAACAAGCTCTGTGGCAAACAAACGTTTACGATACTTACATGTTTTGTTCTGTCAGATAATCTTCACAAATGAACACCACATTTATGATTTTTGAAGCTTAAATGCAATCACTAGAAGATAAAAGTAATAATGTTAGGCTATAGACGAACTACACCACGGTCGCATGAATGCGAGTAAACACAACGAGGCTGTGAAGGCGGACGAGTCGGCGTGATGATGTTTAGTAGTCTCATTTAGCCACTTGTTAGACATGTAAAAACTTCTAAGTTGGGTTAGGGTTAGGGTTAGTGAGTGGGATATTTACTGACATATTTTATATCATAGAACAAAACGTTCAAATCTCTTCAGTGTGTGTTAACATCAGACCTTATTTCAGGCATCTAACTAAAAAGCTATTGACTTCCAGATGAGGGAACCGGAAGTACTAAAATGTTAACTCATTTCCGGGGTTTTAGGACTCATTCCTGCACTGCTCTACGGAGACGTCATTTATATTTTATGTTATCAGTTACACCTGTGCTTCTCCGGCTGTATCTGGTGGATGTCATTTGTTCAATTAGTGCACAAACAGTTATGTGCTGTCAATAAAGTATTTAATATTAAATCAAATATTTTCTTAGTACTTAGTAGTTTGACATTTAGGGAAATATAAAAAACATACAGTATGATTAATAAATCTTTTGCCAAAAGTTAGACCTGAAGAAAACACTCAAATGTTAGTGCAGATCTGGAGCCGGAAGTTGGGGGGAAACAGTTCTATCCAAAGTTTAAATATAGGCCTGTATACGCCTACAAGCGTCTCTATAAGCTATAATCAACACATTGTTTGTTTGAATATGTGCTGTAATTATTTCTCGGTGAACAGTATCCAGGAGTCATTTATCATTTTGTCTATTTTCTGCTCTTGTTTATCCGGTTCAGACTAAAGGGGAGCTGGTGACTTTTTCAGCATATTTACGCCTACAGACAATTTAAAGTTTCCATGTCAAACTGACACCAAACTGCTGTAAACAGGGTTAGATGCAGTAGCAGAGAAGGGTTCTCTCTTTGAGGGGATTTTGGAAATGCTGTGCAGATGCTAACAATAGAGTTACAGTCTATCATGTAGCCGCCCCTTCCAAATCTAATAAATTGCATTTTATTTTTCTCCTTATTGTCATTCACATTGAGTAATAATACGTCCAGTAGCAGATATATCCAGAGTCCACTACTGGCAGAAATAGAAGCACATTTAGATTAAAGGGTATTCTGACAGACAGAATCTGCTGGTGCACTCAGGCATTAATACTACACCTTTCAGACAAAGGACATCTGCTCAACTTGCAGAGGTTGGCCGATGTGGAAGGCCAAATGGATTTTAAAGAAATATGAATAGTGACAACTGTTGTGACTCACTGACCTCCCCGTCAGCCTTGACAGCTCTCTGCTGAGACTGCAGCCCGGTGCCCAGACTCAGACAAAAAAAACGGGAGACACATGGGTATGCAAACGAATGAAGTAATTTATTAGACAAAATAAGTCGAACAAATAGATGGAAGGAATCTGTAAATTCAGTAGTGTAGGGAGCGGATCTAATATTTGTGTTCTGTGTGAAAGTACTCATGATAAAAAACCTGCATATATGCGCTTATTTTGGTGGGAAAAGGGTATTAGAGTCCAACCCAAACCAAACCCCTAATTCATCCCTGTAAACTATTTTTAGGACAATCCAAGGCAATCATCTAAAAATCTGAAAGATCCGTTTCAAGAGCACTTTTGTGAATTGTTTATAGAAGGAAGAACTGGGACAGCCTATTCCTTCAGCCTATTTCAAAGAGATTATGAGAGCAGCAAATAGCAAGTTCCCAATAAATTTCAAGGGCGCAGAAGCACCCTGACATCAAAGCTTTGCTGTCAAATCACAAATGTGTCTAATGGAGTAGAAACCTGTCCAGACTTGAGCTTGTCAACTTTAATGCCTTGGGCGAAGACCACCTGCTGCACAGCCTCTCAGAGATGCTTTAACCTCCCACCAAACATCAACGAGATGCTCATTTATATGTTATTAGACTGAAAATGCACAGTAAGCCCCGATAAGAGTGTATAATGATGGATACTTCAGGAATCATTTTGGGATCATTTATATATTTTTACAGCATATCAGTCACATACTAAAAATAATATTCATGTTATGTTAAAAGTTACATTGTTGGGTTGCTGTCATTACCATTTATCAAGGACACCTTCTCTAACTATATATATTCATGCTCCACAGGGAGTACTGAAGCAGTAAAGGTCAGGATGTCATTCATCCTCTCAGCGTGAGAGGATATCCTATCTGCAACACCCTGGACACGACAGGAAAATGCTGTTATATTCAGGCAAAGGTTAAAGTTTAAATCATCCCCCCCCAGGATCATAGAGTTGATCTTTGCTGTTAGGTTGACTTATTTAGTTTTGCAATTATCTGACTGAAAAGGTCAATCACAATGAATAAAGGGCTTTTTTTATACAGGTTTTACTTAAAAAGTAAAAAATCTAACATCTGAAAACAATTTAACCACTACTTGATGAATTTTAAAGGAATAGTTCAACACTTTGAGCAATATGCTTCTTTGCTTTCTTGCTGAGAGTTAGATTAGTAGATTGATACCACTCTCATGTCTGTGCAATGAGTGTGGAGCTGAAGACAGGAGGCAGTAGAAGCAAGGGGAAAAACAGTTATGTTCTGTCCAAAGTTTACAAAAATATGCCCAACAACACCTCTGAAACTCACTAATAGCACACATTTTTTTCCCCATTTGTTTAATCTCTACTTAAACAGAAATGTAAAAACCTAAAGGTAACTACTCCAGGAAGTCACTGCTCCTGGGCCCCGGCGAAGAAATAGTTACAACACAAAAGTCGTCAAAAGACCACAAATTGTGTTTTCTACATTTATGTTTGTGCACAGATTAAACAAAGAAGATACGACATGTTAAATTGTGAGCTTTAGAGGCAGGCAATGTCGGTCACCCGGCCCACCACTTCAGTCCACAATGAAAAATCTCAACAACTATTGGATGGATTGGAATGAAGTTTTGTGGAGATTCATTCATTCATGGACAGTGTTGCTGCATCAGGGCCAATCACTTTGAGGGGACCACATATTCCAATTTACATACATGCAAAAGACCGAACAAGGCTAGTAAAACAGGGCGCCAACAGAAGCCCTAAAACTGACGTTAGGATGTAGCCAGTATGTTATCTTCGCACCTCGTCACATACCGCGCTTTGTCATGCCTATTGGTGTCCTTGGTGTTATGCCCCTTAGCATTACTTTATTTTTGGCATCAAAACCACTTAAGTTAGGTTTAGGACAAAACTACATGGTTGGGCTTAAAACTACTCATTTGTAAAGTGAATGTTGTGAACACAGGCAATGAACCAACAGCTGACTGTAACGCAAAAGTGAAACTTAAAGCACAGAACACTAACAGCGGTCTCCTGGATGATTGCCCTGTGTTTGTTGGACCCATCCACCACCTTATGCTAAGCTAAGATAACTGACATAAGAGTGGTATCGCTCTTCCAATCCTGCAAGAAGTCTGCAAGAAAGTGAAGATATGTCTTAAACTGTCGTACTATTCCTTAAAAAAGCTTTATTGTTCAGACAAAACTGACAGCATTGAATGGTCAGCATTGATTGCATTTCATCGAACCTCACATGCCCAGCCTTTTCATGTTTCTACACGTCCTATTCAGCTGAGGTCGTCAATACAGTAGCTGGGGTCCAATCAACATGCTAACAAGGCTGTAAATGGATGCCACAATCGGTGTCTCCCAATGGAGGCAATTGAACAGTATTTCCAAAACCAATACTCTCTAATTCATTCAATAGTGTGTTTTGTGGCCACAGCAGCCCGAGGCAGCGCTCCATAATAGGTACAGAGAAACTAAATCTAAAAAAAATGACAGACAAAGGAAAAGCCATTATGAGGCCAATTATAAGCTGAATAATACTGTTGAATTACGCAGTGTGCAAAGGACCTGTCACATTGAGCTACCTCCCCACACACACAACCCACCCACACACAGACCCAGCTACCTCTCAATGTGTGAGGTAACCGCTGCTCTCACCATGTACCTTTCCAGCCCCAGACGGTAGTGGTTGTTGGCTGAGTCACCGTTTTTCTCTGATGTCACTGCAGACAGAATCGCTAATGAGCCAACCAATCTCCAACCGGACTGGCCCTGTGGGTCGCCTGTCTGCAGGATACAAAATACTTTGTATTCACGTTTATCTCAAGCAGCCGTTTGAGTGCTTTGAGTGACTGCATGCATGGGTTCACTAATACAGTTAGTCTACTCCAGTTCAGACTGCTTACAACAAAACTTTTAAGGGTTTTTACAAAATTATACCCCAAAACATGCAGTATATTCACAATTTACCAAACGAAATGCCAACAAAGAGCTGTAGTGTGTTGTGTTTTTGTGTCTCCATAAAGCCAGATCAACTCAGCGGTGAATCATACTGGCTCCCATTTCAAGGGCACAGAGTCGCGGGTCGTGTCCTCTCGGTGTAATGCAGCGTCGGAGGATGTTCTTATGGTCCTGTCTGTCTGTTGACAGGCTGCAAGGTGACGCGCGATGTCACTCTCTATCTTTAGAGTCATTAAGTAACCTGTCAGTTCGCATTAAGGAAAACCGTTACAGACGCTGATCAGAGTGGGTTTTGTCTTTACGGTGCATCTTGCATGTTGTATTTCTGTATTTTGTACACAAGATACTGTAGGAAAATTGTCCTACTGTACAAAAAGTACAAAGAGAAAAAATCGAAACAAAAGGTGTGAGGTACAGATATACAAATTAAGTGAAGGTGTCAGTGATTGGCAGCCTTGTCGCTCCACGTTGTGCTTGTGAACCATGAAGAACATTTTGTAACTTGTGACTCATTTCCTCATTGAGTTCGTCAGCCCTGATCCATTATCAGACTGTCTGTCATTGTGTTCCTGTTATTACAACACCATTGTGTCTCTTATTATTGAGCTGCACAGAACAGCAAGCTGCAGGTTGTTTATCTGGTGCTTTATAATTGTTTAAGAAAATTTTAAATCTTACTCTATGTTGGAACCCACCATAACAAATGACTAATAACATTACAGCATAGTAATGCTACATGCTATAGTACAAAACAAAACAGGAATCATATTATGAAAGTTTCTACCAGGGCTGTCAATAGATTCACATATTTAATCACGATTAATCGCATGATTGTCTATGATTTTCCTCTCCAAAATTTAGCGCAAGTTCAGAGCATTATTTCACCTCCTTCGTGACAAGCTAGTATGACATGGTGGGTTTTTTAGTTTCATATGATACCAGTATCCTCACTGTAGCTTTAAAACTGAGCCCGCTACAACCTACGAAAGATTGATTAAGTTAATGCATTAAAACTAATTTGTGTTGACGCGTTATTATCACGTTAACTTTGACAGCCTTATAGTTTGTACATTTTAGTCCAGACACACTCTTCTGATGTGTTTTTCTTTTTAGGAAGGATAAGGCTAGTGATATTCTATAGCTTTCATATTGTAAACAAACTCCGCTTAGAGACCAAAAAAAACATTTTGTATTAGATATGTAGCTAAAGCATGTTATTCTTCTGTGCCATGGACCTATGACAATTTAAAAAAAAATGTTAAAAACAAGTAAATGTATGACGTTGTTACACGTTCCTTCATTACCATGAACATGGGCACTGTAGTTTTTAGTCAATCCCTGATACTCTGTCCTGCTACCAGAAATACTCACAAGAGCACCAAATGCGTATTAATCCACCGCTGAAAATAGTCCCCATGAAATACACTATTTACTCCTGTTTAAGTAACATTTGCTAAAACCTACAGTGCCCAGCTGTTTGGGGCAATTACTTGGCCTTTTTTTAAAACTGAAACTATGAATTTGTGCGCAATTTTTAATGAATTATGTCTTCAGTAGGAACAAGTGGGCTCTGGGCTGATCAGAAATCAGAAAGTCGTGAGAGATGAACTAACACAGTCTTTTTTGGTCCTTCAATAAGATTTTTTGACAATAAGTAAGATATAGAAATATGGCATTCTTGTCCAAGAGCTGAAAGAAAACAGCGACATTCAGTGTCTTTTTGCATATAAAATATTTTATTCTAAACCTTCTGAAAAGTTTTCATGATTTGAGGTGACATACCCACATTAACGTATTAACATACTGGAAACACATGGTTTCCATGTTATCAAAAGCAAAGCCTGCAATTAGAGACATATCTGATCTATAAACACTGGAAGTAACATTTAAAAGTGGCATGCAACACTTGTTGAAATCATGTTGATCTTTATAAAATGTGCATGTGTGTTCATGATCCTTCACATGTATATTGGCACATTTTTTTACAGATGGGTTTATTGGCTAGTAAACGGTAAATTTGGTTTGCCTTTAATGGGTCTCATTTAAAAAGATTTTCATGCATACATTTTAGGAAGTTGACTAAATCCAAACCAGAGTAGTGCTTTATGAAAAACGGATCTTGATGACACTGATGCACATTTTTATCACGGCTGTCTGAAACCAGTTTAAACACTGTTATCTCTTATGATCATTATAACTGATTGGTACATATGTTTTTATGGCATCATGTTTCTTAAATAAAATGAGGGCCAGTGGCTTCAAAAAGCCAGTAGTTGTTTTCACAGCATACCCTAATTGAACTCCTTTGCATACATAAATCACACTGTTTAAATCATGAATGTGTTTACATTCATAATGAGGCTCATCTCTGCCGACATGAATGGATAGGTACATTCAGCATGCTTGATCAGGGATTTCTATGCAGCCACAGACTTAATTAAAAAATGTCACCCTGGGAACAGAAGAGGATGCCCTATGAAAAGGCTGTGGGTGGAAATTAAATGAGTTTTGTCAAACCCCAATGCACACGCGCATTCACACAAATTCGTTCATTCATGCACACACACACACACACACACACACACTCTTACTGTAAACACAATCATGTAGGGTATCCTCACACATGGCCTGACATATTACATAACTCTCCATCGACAGCACTCCTTGACTTTCATTCAGCGCTGACAGCTCGCCTCTCAGTGGCTGTCAATCACACGACTGGGAAAAAGCAATAAGACGACTTCTGGGGGCTTGGCTTTGAGCAGCTGCACTAAGGCTTGGACTACTTCCCCCTCAGGCCACTCAGCCTTAATGTAATAGTAGTCTTCCTTTCAGTGTATTGCAAGTCAGTACAGCATAGATTGATGCTATTGATTGCTTTTTAGAGACACAAGCAGAAGAACATAATGGTATTCCATTCAACCATGTTTGAAAGAGCCTCCTGTCCTTGTTATCTTATTTTCTTCACAATCTCTTTGTGACTCCTCTTTGACTTGATTACACTTGACAGTTGATGACCTTACAGTGCAGTCAGGCAGTGCACACGCTTAGGACAACCTTTTCAAGAAAACCAGGAGATTTAGAACAGAAAAAGAGAACAAACTTGTAACCTACTAATACTGTCATAGTCTGGGTTGCACCAGCTATTCGTAAATGCATTGCTAAGTTTGTAAGTTCTTCCTGATTTCTTAGTAACTGCTAACTAGTTTCACAGGGTCCACCGAAGACCACATACCTGTCCCTTCCCTCCCTTCACAATATGCCATGGAAACATTATTTCAGCACCCCCACCGTCAATGGACAGCGACAAATAGTAAACAGAGTGCCCTCCTAATCAGTAAACAGAATATTAAACTCATCAATATAACACAATTCTAGGGCTGCACTAAATAGTCGGGTGCTTCGAAGCTTTGTTCTTAAAGCTAACATTCAAATTATAAATCAACAATTGAATGCTGCGCAGCTTTTTTTGTCCATTCATTCTGTTTGAACCTGGTATTTCTGCACAGTTGCAGATAAAGATCAGGCTACACTAATCTTAGTATTATACTGTTTGTAGAATTAGATACCAGTGGTGGCTGCGTAGGATTGTTTCTGAAGCATTGTAAAGTCCAAAAAAGTAAAAAAGAAAAGTCAAAGCATGTTTTTATCTAACGAAATATTCTGCTCAATCCATATTTGTTGACGTTTAGCCTTTCAAAAACAGAATTTTCACTGCAGAACATTTGCAGAATCCGCCATTTATATAGCAATGCGCCAGGTGCAGGCGCACCTGGCTCTTAAAGGGAAGTTACAAATAGGCTGAGTTTTTAAACATACAAAGAGCTGGTGCAACCGGTTCCTCCTGCCACAGTTTTATCACAAAACAGACTCGTTCCCACCTGATAACCCACCTGATAACCCATACATTATAGACATTTGGTATAGCAGATAGGCTTGGTTTGACACATATGGCATACTGTCTTGTAAGTCACACGGTATTGTAAATATACTTCAATGCTACAAACTGTAAATAGCACTATCAAATGTATTGAGAATATTACAGCATATCGTGCTGGATAAAAGCACTGAATTACACCATAAGACACACAATCCAAACCATTCAACTGGGAGACACCAGAGCCTAAAACCTCCTTGTATAATGTCATCAAAAGCAATCCATTCTCATCCTGATTTATAAAAGGGCCTGTTTAAAATATGAAATACAAATGTGTATTCTGTATTAAGAATCAAAGTGAGATATTAACTGTGCCATAACATTCCTAATACTTTCATAATCTTTAATCCAACATCAAATCAGCCACATAGAGGCATTTATTTAAATCAATGCTTCTATTTCTATGTGATGCAACCTCTAAAGTCAGTGATATACAGCAAATAGAGCTTTCTGATGGTGTGCATTCAGTATTGGCGAGACATAAAGGATCTCCTCTTAATCAACTGAAGGATTATTATCAAACTTTATATGAGAAGGTAGAGATGAGAGCTGCAACATAAAAAAAGCAGTAAGATGCAGTATGCTTCACACTCAGAGCTTTCATTGCTGTAGTACCATACACGCTGGGATTTATTTCCAATTGGAAAAAAAGACAGTTTTGATGCACCAAGCTTCAGTTTCATGAAAAAAAAAAACACAACAGTGGGTTCAATTTCCAGAAGTAAGAGAAAGCACTCCTGATCCTTTGATAACACCAAAGACCTGATTCTTCTGTCAGAAAAACAGCATCATTACTTTGGTATAAGGGAGAATGGGGTCTGATCAGTGAGCCTGGCACTGTGTGGTTAATGTAACTCTCTCGACACATTAAGACTGGTAGGAAACGGCTAAATCACACTGGCGCACAGAAAAGTGACATTTTCCTAGTTGTTAAGAAACACTCCACTCGGTTGCCATGCATACTGTAGATTCCCCTTAAGTAAAAATGTCCTCTCCATCCATTTGTCTCTTCTTCATACTGTTTTTATTCAAAGATGCCTCCTGATATGTCTTTCTTTTTCTTTTTTTTACTACTGTGCTCATATATAACAAGTATGAGTGGACAGACAAAGCGTAGCTCAGTCCTTCATGCATCACCATCCTCACATGTTCAGTGTGGTTTTCAGTAAGGCACAAGTGGATTATTCCTTAGGGTGAAAAGCTGAATGTCAGTCACGGAGGAACAAAAATGTCAACATTCGTCTCTTAAACGAGGACAGACTGACCGGCGAATGCAAGGCATACTGAGTTCATACTGGAAGAAGTGTAAACTAAAAAGAAAAAAGCCACATTCAAGACTGCTGCCTCGTCAAGAACAAGTGTTCATTGGTGATTATGGAGCGTTTTTTTAGCAGTGAGGATCCTCTTTATCTGATGCAGATTTCAGGGCCTCTGTAAATTCAACAAGAGATGAGCACAGATACATCTATTGCTTTCTAAGTTTGATGAATGGATTTATTTCGGTGTGTTTACGGGCTTGTTTGTGAGTATATGATGAAGGTGTCCAGTGTTGCTACCTCAATATGGGCTTTCATTTCCTTCCTGCTCATGAGATAAGTCTGTTAAACTCATGCCTCTGGTACAATCATTTGTTCCAGTCGGGAGCAACTGGCTCAATCGCTAGCACAGCTGTCGATCACGTTGGCACAGACACAATGAAAGGAAGTCGGCCTCCTCCGCTGAATGAATGGAACCTGTTTTTGAGTTTTAATCACGCACATTCAAGTACGGAGCTTGACGATTGATCTGTGTTTGAGTCACTCTCGAGGTTTTCAATCAGTGATTGGAGCACAATCTGCTTAATGAATACGCACAGGTTCCTTATCACAGATGCTCAGTCAATAAGCACAAAAGTGTGTTTTTAAACTGCTGTCTCACTCAGTTCCCTGAATCTCATTTTCACACTGCTCCTCATTTTAGATTTTCAATGATGGCGATCTCCCGCCGGTCAGCATAGTCCGGGCTGAGGCCGTTCAGGTAGAGGCT
>CAKALG010014839.1:0-15909 GCA_916700815.1 Helicolenus hilgendorfi | reverse complement strand
GAGAGCCGGAGCTGTCCACACTCAAGAAGGACAGGTCAGAGCCGAGCGGGGTACACAGACACTGCATGGCAAAGTTTGACTTTCGCGATGTTACATGTTGCTTTCCTTTGTGCCGCAGGCTGCAGGCTCAGAGAGAAATCAGGAAACACCAAGTAGAGGTGGAGAAACTCCAGCGACTTCTGACATCGACTCACTCCAAGAGCAACAGAGCTGTAAGGACACACCATTTCTTTAACAGATGCATTCACAAACACATTATGTATAACCGATCTGAAGACACTGGATGAGAATTGTTGTTTCTGATAAATCTAATTAGAAATTTACACACATTTTTAAAATATTTTTTAGATGAAGTTGCTCATATTTTGTCATTATTCATGTCAGGAAATACCTATATTCACCTTTGAAATATATACTTGAGGTGACTGTAATAAAGAAGATACATTTTTCTAAGGCAAAGCAGCACTTGGGGACTGCAAATTGATTGAAAAGAAGGAACTAAACTATATAAAAATGGGATTGGTAGAGACTCTCATGTCCTTGCTCTTTTTGGGAGGTCTTGCAGATGCCATTAGGAGCACCGGAGGACACAGAGGGACATGATTTTTTTCAGATTACCTGTTTTATGCACTACTGTCAGGATATAGAGATCGTTTTATAAAAATAACTATTTTTTTAATCACATTTGCTCCATTTCTACCCACTGCTGCTTTAATTGAAATATGTGTAAATAAAGCAAAACATCAACTGAAACAATAAGGGCCTCGAAACAGTTTGAAATTTTGGAAAATACACTTAGTAGCTTTCTTTCCAAGAGGGGAGACGAGAGGATCAATACCACTCTCCTGTCTGTACGGTGTGCCAGACTTTTTCTTGGCCGGACACAGTAACTTCCTCTATTGGTTGCCTGGAAGACAAGACTCACTAGTAAATCACTGCACCCGGCCAAGAAATGATCCAGCCCATAACCCCTCGTAAAACCACAACATGTTGTTTTTACAGTTCAGCTTTTCTACGGATTAAACAAACCTAATACGCTGTGTTGATTAGTGAGCTTTAGAGGTGCTGGAAAACTGATCTTTGTTTCCTTTGGATAGAGCCAGGCTAGCTGTTTCCCCCTCCTTATGCTAAGCTAAGTGAAGCAGCTGCTCGCTGTAGATTCATATTTACCATGAGAGACATATAATATTCAGGCGATAATTTCTCATTATTTTGTGCCGTTTATTTGTCACGTCCCCGGTGTGTAAAGGACTTAAAGGGGACCAACACCTAAATGAAAAATTCCAATATGGTATTTCCATAGGAAAGTTCAATCAATACTTGTGAACATGAGCTACTCTCTCCCAAAGCCAGAAACCAGAGAAGTAAGTCTCAAACATGTGATGTCATAGGCCCTGTATATATCAGACCAGCAATACATCATCTAGAGTAGGCTCGCATGGTCACGCCCCCTTTTAGGCAAACCAATACCGTGTCCCTCATCGACGGTAACAGAGTAACAGAAGAAGTTGAAACATGTCTCCAAACTTCTACTTTAAACAAACCAGTAGTATTAATAACGCTATGCTGAAGAGTTGCTGTGTAGTTGGTTGCACCGACAATAAATCCCAAAACGCTGATATCTGATTTGTTCCCCTGCCATGTCCTAAAAAATATATAATAGAGGGGCTTTATGGCTCCAAGCTATAGACCAGACCACCATGGCTCTCGCTGAGGCTGTTCTCCCTTTTGGGGGAAAGAAACTCGCTGTCACAGGAGAAAAAACGAAAAATGACAAAAAGCTGTTGTGTAGCGGGTTAACCGAGGCTTTCACACTGAGATTTGAGGCACATACGATACACATTATTTCCGTTTATATTGTGCGTACATGGCTTATATTCCTAAATACATTTCTGCTGAATTAAATTACAACAAACTTAGAAGAGTGTAGTGTTGTATGCTATTGAATACTGTGCTCTATATAGGCAAAATATAATGAAGGTGCCATGTATAGTCTGCTGTGTGCCTTATAGGAACTCAAAGTTGACAGGTTACAAACACAGTGCACAAAGAGGGGGAATAGTGAGTGGTCAATAGGGGCCCACAGCTCATTTTTTTCCTCGGGTTCCCCCAGTGGGTTAATCCATCTACGTTCACAAAATGCTTGTATAATTAAAACTGTGTATATACTGTGTGTGTGTGTGTGTGTGTGTGTGTGCGAACCTTCCAGCTTGAGTCCTTGCAGAAGGCCTCGGATACAGCCAAAGTGGACAACAAGAGGCTGGCCCGGAGTTTGGAGCAGTCTGTGTTGACCAACAGCAGTTTACACCGCAAACTGGAGCAGGCCAGAGACCAGTACCAGGCTGCCATCACTCTGAGGTGACATGTGTGTGACATGACATGTATGTATGAGCAACACATCTTATATGGCATGTATTAATAACGTCTTGCATGCTGTCACCGTATATATTGCAGAGATAAGGAGCTGTGCGAGGCTCGGATTAAGATCAGTCATTTGTATGAAGCACTGGGCGCTGTAAAGCAACAAACTACGGAGGACTATGAATCATCCATGAAGATGCATCGAGAAATCTCAGAGGTACCAAATGGCAGAAATCTTTCATTCTGTTAGATTATTATTTTTTTTTAAGGAAAGAATTTCTGTGATTTCAGCTATAGATCCTGTAGGTACAAGATATTCCACTGTAAATGATCTTGTGAGAACCCTGATTAAACGGTATCCCAGCCTCAAATTTGTGTTGAAAGACCTCCAAATAGGACTTGAGATTTAAAGTTGGAAGCAGCCAAAAACAATTCCAAGCTGCTGAGAGATTTACTGAAGTGTGTAAATATGTAAATATGTATGGATATGCATAATCCTTATTGAAAATCCTTACCTCTGAGTATGCTGTTTCCTTTTGATGCAGTGTACAAAACAGTAGAAGCTGCCAGTCTTCATCACAAGACTCTTTGTTTACATCATGCATGCTTTCTGCAGGAGAAGGAGCCGACTGACAGCAAGCCCCAGGAGGCCAGGATGGACTGTCAGCAGGTAGAAATGTCTCATTTTGTTTTTTTCTCCTCTTTTTTTCCTAACACCTTTTCATCAACTTTTTTACTAATGTTGTTTAGTCAAAATATGTTTGTTACTGATCTCTAAAAGCACTTCCAGTCACAGTCCGCGGAGTGGCCGGAGTGACGCGGTAACTTTTTAAATCTGATCTGAACTTACGCTAAATTTTGTTGAGGAAAACCAGTTTTTCATGTTATGATTTGAGCATATTTTTAATGCTAAATGTAGTACCTGTGAGGCTTTCTGGACAATATTTGTCAATGTTTTGTGTTGTTAATTGATTTCCAATAATAAATATATACATACATTTGCATAATGCAAGCATATTTGCCCACTCCCATGTTGATAAGAGTATTAAGAACTTGAAAATCTCCGTTTAAGGTACCTTTTGAACGAATAAAAAATGTGCGATTATTTTGTGATTAATTGTGATTAACTATGGACAATCATGCAATTAAGTATTTTGATCTATTGACGTGTGAGCGTCGCGAGTTAGTAAATGGCGCCATCATGCATGTAGATATGCCGGTGTGTGGTGTCCCCTCTGTTTAAGCTTCATGTATCTATAGAAAAATTGCAAGAAACAACAAAAATATTGGCCGAGATACATGTGACTATCGCTAAGCTGTTGTTTCAGAACCATGGACAGCGCTGTTTGTTGCGTACAGGAGCCGGGGTTGCATGTGTATGTGCGGTGCTGTCTGTAGTACTGAGACGGAGTGAAGGAGATCGATAGATAGACCGAAAATGTCAGTTAGTTAGGTTTCTTAGCCAGCTCGCTTTTCCTGGAGAGAGCACTGAAAGCCACAAACTTCTATTTTTTAGGGCCTCCCCCGATGATTTTGACAGAGAACCGTTCATAAGTTTAAAAAATATTTAGCGCTCTGCTAGTGCTACGTTCTTAAGTGGTCGGATTAATAAATGTATTTTTTGATTTTGAAACAGTAGCCTTATGCTGTTGTTATTTGGCCTTTCTGAGGCTACTGCATGGTTAAATCAATTCATTTTATTTCATGATTTTACATTTTCTTTTTAATTAATTAAATGTTTCACAACCCTCTCAGTCACTTCACCCTGGCCTGGCCTGGCCTGGCCTGCGTGTTGGACTGAAAAATTGTTCTGTAACGTTACTAATGCGTTCTGTGGTCCATGCTTCCAGTTAAATGTTTGCCCCTTTTGATGTCTTATCTGAGTGGAGGGCCTTTTCAGTTGCATAATATAGCTATTGATTTTCTCAATGGAATGCATCTGACTCAAATTGTTCTATCATGATCAAAATGAGTATTTACTCCAAATGAAGGGTTTCATTTAGAAAAGTGTCATGGTCTTACATACATTTTAAGATGATAAATTGAAAATCTCATTGTCAGCAACACCTTCAACAGAACTTTTTTACTCCCTGAAGAGCTGACATTTAGTTTTTTTTCTTGTAGATAAAGACTGACCAAGCTTGAAAAGGATTGTTTGTAAAAGAAGATGTTGCACTGCACCACTGAAAACTGACATTAGTTGAAATTCTCAGTGTGTTGTGTCTGGTTCAACACAGCAGCTGTGATAAAGTTGCTTCACTTCAGCAGGCTAAAGACGTAATTAAAACAGGATCAGTCCATGGAGCTGTACAGAAGAGACAAACAGATCTGCCTCAGGGTCACAGTTGTTACTTTACATCCAGACGGATCAAATTGATTCAGAGAGTTTAAACTTAGAAGTCACTGAACTGCAGTGGACATGAGTACATAAAGATGGCAGTTATCTGACTTGTTGATATCGTGATGTTTGTCTGAACATTTTTAATCGTAAGATCTGTGATTATGTAGATTAATTTGAATCTTGTAGCACAGAAAGTTCAAGATTTACCAAGTGGTCACTCCAATCCCATCGTCCTGTGCCTGTTTGGTCAGTCAAAGCAAATACCTGGTGTAAACTGCACCACGGGGAGTTCCAGAATAATTTGTTTTCCATCACCTTAATTAACAATTGATCCTGAGGGGTGTTTTATAAAGACGGCTGAGAAAAGCAGAGCTTATTGTTAAAAGCAGGGCATTAAATATGTCTAACAGACTGAACGAGGATTAAGCTGTTTCATTAAACCATCTCAGAGCTACGATGAGATTAAAAGACTGGTTCAGGAACTGCTTGGTCATGACTTTGAAACACAGACCTGAGTCATCAAGCACAGGTCACATCAGTTCAAAGCGGAGATAATGTAAAGACATGTAAAGACAAAAAGTGTGATGTTCTCGCAGAGCAGCAATTATTTCGCTCTCTGTGTCATTTTTAATTACAGCAAAATGAAACAATACCGTCGCCAATGACGAAGCAAAAGGAAACTTTTGGCGGCACGTAGACCAGCTGTGAACTCAGGCTTGGAACTTGGAACAACATGACATTATAGGACCAGGATGTAGGGGGATCTATTGGCAGAAATGGAATTTAATATGCATAATATGTTTTCATTAGTGTATAATGACCTGAAAATAAGAATCATTGTGTTTCCGTTAACTTAGAACGAGCCCTTCGTATCTACATAGGGAGCGGGTCCTCTTCACGGAGTCTTCCATAGGGATGTTAATAATTAACTGTTTAACCATTAACCGACATTAAGCATTTTAAACGATTAACACTATTGGTTAAAACGGTTAAAAGAAATGTTAATAATTAATTGAAAAGCTGAGGAAAATCGTCACTTAAAGGAGAAAAGTTGGTCCAACTTAAGAGAGTCTCAGCCGGAGTTGCAGATACAGGAAGTTGGCTCCTGTCTATAGCTCGCTTAAGCGGAGGAGTTGTAGCCTCGCAGCATTTATTCACCAACAAATAAACTGTACACACACTGTCTGTTACACCTACGTTCACAGCTAGAACGCCACACACACACGGTCTGTCGGGAACTTGCTGAAGTTACGCCGCGCTGACAGACTGTATGTGTGTGACAATGGTTAGCACGAAGCTACCAGCAGAGCTACAGATGCTAACGTAGCACAAACACACACACTGTTTGTCGGCAAATCGCTATCGTTAATCCGGGCAGACACACAGCTGACAACCTGCTAAACTAAACTAAATGTGCGGTGGAAACTTTTATTGGGTAAATGGTTGCATGTCCGCGACACAACACGCAGCATCATGGCTGCTAAGTTAACGCTCCCGGACGGGTGAACTGGGGACTCAGTTGTGCTCATACATTGCAGCTGGCGCACCGCTGCATGCGAGGCAAAAATCTTGTCGGTTAATGGTTAAAAATCGGTTAACGGGGTTGGCTATCGGTTAAGAACATTTTTATCAATTAGCATCCCTAGTCTTCCATGTTGCTCCGCCATCTTCCTACAGTAGCCCAGAACGGACAAACCAAACACTGGCTCTAGAGAGAGCCTTTTGCGTTTTTACTAGGGCTGCCAATCGATTAAAACATTTAATTGCGATTAATCGCATGATTGTCCTTAGTTAATGGAACATTTTCTATCTGTTCAAAATGTACCTTAAACTATTTAATACACACATATTTCATATATATTTCCTGAAATATTGTCAACTTTAAACCGAAAAAATGTGTGAGTCCAGATTTTAAATCCACAAAAGGTGCAGCCCATGCAGCTGTAAGGAGGAACCCTCAGGGAGGAACTAGGGAAAACAGTGTTTCAGACCGGCAGATCGATTGTAACTGGTTTAACACTCCGGTTCGCACAGCTTGTTGATGTTTGCCTTGTGAATGTGTTGTTTGATTCCCGCTGGGTTTTGCAGGTTTTACGCAAACGGGAGGCAGAGTGGGAGAGGTGGACGTCTACCATCCGACGCTGGGAGGCCAAGAGAGAGCTGGCTCACGTCGCTGGAGGATCCAAGCCTGTGAGGACACAGCTGACAACACAATCACACTGATAAATAAGCAACGTATGTCCCACAAGCACGCACCTGAACACAGACTAAAGCAACATGACACAGTGATCCTTTGTGTTTATTCAAACATTAAACGATGACCAACAGAGAGGAAGAGATAGCAGCCATGTGTGAAATAGCAGCTATAGAGTCAGACTTGTGTGTGTGTGTGTGTGATATCCTCCATCTATATCGATTCGAATTTAATGATGGTCAGGAGGGAAACATGCGCTCTCATCAAAACAAACTGTACAACCATAACATCTGATATACTTCTCCACTGTACAAAGAGTCATATTTTTTTTGTAACAATGCAGATTGTTAATACAAAAGTATTTTTTTTTTAAATAACACTTCGTACAAATGTATGATTCTCCATCTACCATAGTTGCACTTTCTTATGTACAGAGTGTCGGCTTGTTATTTGGTGAGTTAACTGTAAATATATCGTGTCTTCACGCTCTCCCTCTCGTTGAATCCCAGGTTGTATAAGATCACTCAGGTTCATTAGGAAATACAGAGATGTGAATAATCCAATAGCAGAGAGGTTCTTCCTTTTCCAAAGGGTTCTCAAGGGAAAGGGTTCTCAAATCAGATCATCCAGTAGGGTCAAGTTATTCTTCTTTTCTGTTTTTTTTCATCCAATGTTTGATAAATATACCAGCTCCTTTGTGATTGTACTGTAGACTGAAGAGTTGAATGTAGATAGACGCAAAGATCCTCCATTTGGCGCCGCACTTTGCTACAAATCCTGAGAAAAACATTCGCCGTGAGTCCACCTTCTGTTTTCTAAAAAAAGTTGACAAATCTTAAAAACCGTACAAACACTCACATTAACAAGAGACCAATGCAGGCAAACAACACAACAGTCATGACGGCTGAACAGTGACCATTGCTCTCTGCGGCCACAAGAGCGCAGCATTGCGAGACAAATCAAACTCCAAACACCAAACTGAAAGGACATCAGCGTTTTGGCAGGCACAAGGATGCTACTGATCTCACTTCATTTTAAATTGGACAGGGACAGAAATCACTGTTGCTGCCAATCTTTCATCATCTGATTTACTGACGTTTTTTCTACTTGATGCTACAAAGAAGAGAAACAATTGAGGAAACATGTTGCTTAATTAAAAAACAAATAGCTTATGAATTCTATGCATAATCTGCGTGATATTTCTGCTAAAATAGAAAAATAGATGATTTGAAAGTAAATTTAAACATAGAAAAATATATATAATCAAATAATATACAGATCAATGGTCACGTGACCCATGCTTTAGATTGGTTAGTACAGACAATGGACAGTTGTATAAACTTCCTAATTGAAAACGTGTGTACTGATAATGTTGAAAAGATACATTTCCTTCCTGTATCTTCTATAGGCAAGAAAAGGCTTTATGCACTCTGTATCATCCTGTTGGCTCTGATGAATGTGTGATGTAGGACAGCTTGTGTGGGGGTGGGAGGTGGGAGGTGGGGGCTGTGAAGATGAAGTTCATCCCAAGGTCAACAGGTAGGCGTGAAGAGGTCACCACACGGAGCATTTGTCCACGGGGTTCATTGGGGAACTCTTTGGACAGTGGAAAACACGGGCGAACTCATCGAACTGGGAAACGCTGCCAATCACTCTGCAGGGGGAGGAAACAAACGAAAGTCCAGTTGTAATGTGGAGATCATGAAACATCTGTGTCTTGAGATATGATACCGTTTTAAGTAGGAGAGGGAAAAACTTGATTCACCTATGTACCGCAATTTTTTCCTTACGATTTTGAAATTGCTTTTTTAATGCCAGAATCGATATATTTGCTTCATTTGAGTCTATATGGAGGTAAAAGGAAGTTACCGCTATTATTGTTATAGTAACGTGATGTCATATCCGTTCCGTATCCGTCAACCAAAACAAACCTCAGCAAGACGAGAAATTAGAAAACGGCGGAGGGTCCATGTGGACACCACCTGCACCCTCACATTTAAATCAAGCGTGGTAACCACTACGCATCGAGTAAAGTATGGAAACACTTTGGGTTTCACACATTGCCAGGCAGAGCTAGACATCACGGCTAAAGCTGCATGCTAACTCTGTCATGGACAGGAAACGTTATCGTATTGAGGTAACGTGCGTTCAAGCCGGCCGTCACTCTCATCTCTGTGAGAAAATAAGGTGTTAACAAAGGTAACTGTATATACAAAATACATATATGGAAATAAGATTGATTGGATTATATATAGAAATATAAAACATTACATGTCCCTAATAAATTAAGAAGAAAATACCACTAATTTGTGAGGGAAATGTCTTTATTATTTGATTTTTGGGTTGCTGGAAAAAATGTGAAAAATAATTCTGACAGTGACCGATATATTTCTCTGACTACATACATGCTGAAAATCAAACATATATACTGTATTAATTTAGATTTATTTTTCCACAGTAAAGGTCTCTAGAAGTGTATGATTCAACTTTTTCTCATGGTCAGGGTTAAAAAAGTTAACAAAAATCGTAATATCGAATCGCAATTCTTGTAGAATCGCAATACTTAAAAATCGTAATACATATCGAATCGGCGCCCAAGTATCGTGATAGTATCGAATTAGGAGATAGGTGTATCGTCCCAGCCCTAGTTTAAAGGTGCATTGTGTAGGATTTGTCGGCAACTTGTGGTGATGTTACAGATTGCAACCATCTGAAACTGCGATTAATTCACACGCCAATATATTTTTTCAAACTGTTGTTTTTGTCATGAGTTCTTTCACACAGAACACGAATAATCTGTGTTAAAAAAGCATTTTTTTTTTCAGAACGAGGTCAAGTTTTTGCACCGCGAATAAAGGCATCAACCAATCACCCTGTGCAGAACGGTTGCGTCTATATTTATGTAACAACACGGAGGCTATGTAGTCCAAACCAAGACGGCAAACTTTATTACTCCTTTTCCTTTTTATTCCTTTTAACCTTGACAAAGGCAGACCTGATCCACTCCTTCCATTCTTACTGTTAACAATAATAGCCCTGCCCTAGACATATGATATTTGTAGGCGAGTATTTCGCATTTTCGTGTTATTTACTAGTCACGCCCCCTGTTGTAGAAGATTATTAGTTGAAATCTTTCTTAAAATGTAAAAGCAATGCCCACAAAGTTCATATGCTGATGACTTTCTGGGTGTTTTTAATGTGATTGGGTATACTGTACCTGTAATGCTCTGGTGCATGTTTGTCAGTCAGCAGCTGCAAGTAGATGGACTGAGATCTTCTCTTCATACACCAGTTCTGAAGACAACATTAACACAACAGTGACCTAACCTGGAAACAGTTTATCCAAAGCAGGACACCACTGAGTGAAAAGGGACAGTCTTGCTCGCAGTGGTGCCAAGAGAACGAGCAGGGAGGCAGGGAGGCATCTGATTGGTTCTTTCCAAGCGGACCGCGAGGCAGTGATTGGTCGACGTTTTTACAGGATAACAGCAGCTACAGATGACGGCTGCTTTTTCGGGTCCTTTTTCAGAGCTCATAAGTAATGGATCGCTGTCGGGGTGTAAAGACCATTTCAACCAATATAACAAATAGTGTATACAGGAGAACATCGTCAACCCTGCCTTTAAGTACAGTATTCTGAGGTACTGGTACTTTACTTGAAAATTTAAATATTCCCACCCCACCCCGCTACATCTCAGAGGGAAGCATTGTACTTTTTACTGCACTACATTTGTTTTAAGAGCTATGTTTCAGATAAGATTTGACATAAAACCGATATGATAAGCTCATTAAATGCGTTGTTTCAAGATCAAACCAGTGGTTCACAACCCCTTACAAAAAAACAGTTGGAGTCTTTCCCGACAAGCTTGTATAGAATCTATTGGTACCAATGGATTCCTTAGGTTTTCTACTTTCATATGACACTAATATCTTCACACAGGCTTTAAATCTGAGCCCGCTACAACTAAGAATAGCAAGTTGCGTTAATGCGTTATCGCATTAATGTGTATAATAATACATATTATTATATGAATGTACGCACATATACGTGGGTTTTTATATCCCTTCCCTGTGGCAAGAGTTTTAAAGTTGAAAGCTAAAACACTGCAAATGGCATTAAAAAGTGGGTCTACATTTTGCCACTGTTACATTAAGCCGTGAATTTCAATGAAACCACTGAATTTCAATGATAGTCATAATAGTTGCGAGTAGCAGGGGTGGTCTAGTGCTTAGAGCCACTATACTATCATCAACGCTGCGTTTTTTCATCCTTCCGATGGTTAATGCATTCATCAGCTAATGTTGGGGTAATATATAACTCCTACCTGCTCTCTATGATCGGTCGCTCCAGCTGAGAGTGGCAGCTAAAATGATTTAACATGTAAATGTAATGAAAGACAATGGTGTGAAACTATTGGGAAGCTTCTGTACCTGTGCAAAGGCAATGAAGACCAGCTGTTCGTGTGTGTATTTGAGTCCAGGCAGGGGCCTCTCTGGACCGTGTTCTCTCACCCACTTCTGATACGCCTGGACAGAGAGAGAGAGAGGAGTGAGGAGGGAGTGAATAATGAAAGACAAGAGATACAAATGAATTTGGGATCCTCACCTCATCTTCAAAGTAGCATATTCTCTGTAAGTTAAACTAAAATCTCAAACCAAACGGAACATTTTGGGACATTTGGAAACTTGTTTACCTCTGCCAATCTAAGTGATTGACATAACTAATAAGCATTATGACACAATTGTTACATCTTGATATTATGATTTATTTAAAAACATTCACTCATTCTCTTTGTACTTTTGTTTCTGCATGCAAAAAGAAAAAATGCTTTAATATAGACTGACAGGCTCAATATGGAATTGAATTATGCAGCATCCCAGGTGCACTGCTGTCCAGTCAAACACACACTCACACACATACGCACTCACACGAGCAGAGAAAGGGAATTCACGTCTATCTTTTATCTTCATTCTGGGGCACTTCTGCTCTTTCGCACAAATAAAGCAGAGTGGTTTATGAAGAATAAAGAGACCGATTTTCAAGACAGAAAATGGACAGAGGTGCTCCTGATGGAGCAAACTCTAATATTTAGAGCCTGTGAAGCCACGTAGCTGCAGTGTTTGAACATTGATGGTGTCGAATGTTACTTACAAAGTATGACAGCTTGAGCCCTCCCATGTCTGCTATGTTCTCCCCCAGTGTCAGACGACCATTCACCTAGACACACAGAAAGAAAACTTGAAATGCTGACAGGTCTGCTGACAACATCTCTGCCCCAATACTTTTGTGCTACTATGTATCTCAATTTTTCTTCAAGGATGTACTTCAATCTAGGATCTGGTATGTGATTAGAAGACCAATATCAGTATTTTGTTTCAGTGAAGGTCCTTCTCGCTGATCCCGTCTTAAGATTCGATAGCCTAATTTGAAAAGAAAAGTTCTACATTACATTTCAACATGATTTGCTTTCTTGCCGAGTTAGATGAGAAGATCAATACCACTCTCTTGTCTAAGAGTGATATCAATCTTCTCACCTAACTCTCGGAAAGAAGGTGAATAAGTGTATTTCCCAAAATGTCTTTTACGAGGGTGGCAATACCACCAGACCACAAAACTTTCAAATTAATTTATTAAATGTGCTAAATGCGAGATTGGGAGCATTTCTATTGCCTCCGCACAGCTCTCAACATGGCGACGGATGAGGCGGCGGTTTGTAGCTAACAGTGCGTGAACAATGGCAACGCTGCTGACAGAGCTAATGTGTTAGTGTGTGAGCTAGTGTTAACCCAGGGAGTAACTGGTGGTGCTTCACTGTAACCGACTGTAACTGTCGTATTAGCGGAGTGCAGGGCGGCAGCCTTGAGCTAGCCAGTGGGGCATACTCACATGCACAAAAATTTATTAAAAACATTGCACAGCCGGTCAACAAAGCAAAGCTGGGATTACAACACAAACTGAGGGAGACTTAATTCTCTGCTCAGGTAGACATAACTATATCTTTACATAACTAATAGTTGTTTGATGCTGTATTAATGCTCTGAACATTATATAGAGAACCTTTAAAATTGTACTCCAGCAATGTCGTATTGCGCTTCTTTAAAGCTTTGTTCAAAACTGGAATGGTCAAAATTGAAGCACCAGAAGCAGATATATTCAGACTTTTATTTCCTAGCTGTGGTCAAACAAGGTCCAAAAACCTTGGATCCTACATTTCATATAATACAACTCAAAGTGGTCTTTTGTTGAAATCTCCCTGCCTCGGTAAATGCCAAGATTTTCAAACTGAACTTCCCCTGTTTATAATGCAGGCTTTCTGGAATAAAACACATTCCGAGATAACTCCGATGACATCACTGTGACATTGTCAGGGTTATTTTGTCAGACCCGACAAAGCTCCTCCAGGACCAATGAAGACATGTTGTTGACTGTTTTACAAGCAAAGTAGTACTCCTAAGTAAACTGATCTTTATATTCAAAATTGGCGGATTGCACCTTTAAGGGAACATACATGTAATCATGCATATCTATTTGAAATCTCAACAAAATATTGCAAAAGTCTTCCACCATAGATGTCATCAGAAATAATATTAAATCAAGCTGCATCATATCGGAGGAGGACACTGACTTGTGGACATATAGTTTTCAATATGAACCTTATATCAGTCCAAAATATCAGCTGTCCTGTATATATCTATGTAATGACTGTATGTGAAAGTAAGGACTTGTGCAGTGTGTGTGTGTCTGTGTGCAGACCCACCCTCTGGTTATAAACCGTGAAGTTATCGTAGAGCTTGACGATACATTCAGCCTTCTTCTGGAACTTTCTGTAGGAGTCCTCCGTCCACCACTGTTTGAGGTTGCCATGGCGGTCATACTGGCCCCCTAGGGACATGAACCATTGCATCACTAAGATGAAGGGCAAAAGGGCAGGGGGGGCAGTGTTAGCATGGAGACAACGCAACCCGCAACTTTCCTTCACAGTGCAAAAAGCTGCCCAGCACGTCATCTTTTGAAGCTTTTTGTTGCTGCGGGAGTCAAACCACTAGGAGGCAAAACGTTATTGGGTTGACCTTGGCTGATGTATTCAGTTCAAGAGCCAAATGAACTGCTTTTGAATTTGTGGAGTCTGCCAAAGAAGCTGGTTGGTTACAAACCTACCAGTCACAATCGCAGTTATTCCAGTATTTGGTAGGTGGTTGGCAGAAATTTCACACCCTCACTGAAGTCTACTGATATATTTCAAAGGGCAGCACTTTTGACTGGAAATGAAAGTTAGAGATTGTGGCTCAATATTTGCTGTACAGTTTCGGGCATCCTACAAATGTCATAAAATGATACAAATCATCAGGGAACCCTTGCTCCTTCTGCGAAACAGAATAGTTCAATGCAATAGTGGGAGTGCCACTGAAAATGGTGAAAACCGGGGGGTGTATGAGCATTGTTGTAATGGATTATAGGTGAAGAGGTTGTAATTCTTACCCCAGTCATCATATCCATGTGTTAGCTCATGGCCAATGATCGCTCCTATTCCTCCATAGTTCAGAGACCTGGCAGCAGGAAGGAGAAATATGGAACATTACTCAAAGCTAAAACTTTATTGGTCTTGAATTGCCTATACGTATAGCAAGACTATGAACCTTTGAAGGAAAAGTTGAATTTCTAAACGATAAAACACAATCTTGATCAATTGAATACACTCAGGAATTATGTTGCAACGGCTGCACTTAGTCTAGTTTGGTCTGGTATGACCAGAATGTTAGCTAATGTTAGCAAACTTTAGATTTTGCTTTGTAACTGACATTACTGACACAGTTTGGTGACTTTGTGACTCTTCTACTTGCGCTACTGTCATGCTGTGTTTTAGTATTCTCTGAAACTGCCACAGTGGCTACTGTTCAGCAAAAAGTGACTTTGTTTTGTTATAAAGGCGTAGTCAGACATCTAGAGAAATGCACTTATTTGCTTTCTTTCCAAAAGTTCAAAGTTTGATGCCACTCTCATATCTGTGTGTTAAGGCCTTTGCACACCAAGTCTGTATTTTTGGTCCGAAATTGTTGTTGCTGACGTTTAAAAATAAATACGATTATACTGACTTGACTAAGACTTGCCCCAAACTGCATGTAATTATCATAAAGTGGGCATGTCTGTAAAGGGGAGACTCGTGGGTACCCATAGAACCCATTTTCATTCACATATCTGGAGGTCAGAAGTCAAGGGACCCCTTTGAAAATGGCCATGCCGGTTTTTCCTCGCCAAAATGTAGCGAAAGTCCTTTGCGACAAGCTAGCATGACATGATTGGTACGAATGGATTCCTCTTTGTAGTTTTTCTAGTTTCATATGATGCCAGTATCTTCACTCTTTAAAACTGAGCCCGCTACACCATTTGTGTTAACGTGTCATCACGTTAACTTTGACTGCCCGAGAAAAAAAACTACGTTTTCTTTAATGAATTCAAGGTAACACCGGGTGAGTAATTGATATACAAATGGTCATTTTGGTGGTGAAGTATTCCTTTAAGCATGTTGGACACAGCTTTAGCTGTCTTCATTTATCATCAAATTAGAGATGTTGGCATTTAATATCTAGTCAGAAGTTCATACATAGGTCTGTAGGCTTATCCACTCTAGAACAAAGCACCTTGTGACTGATTTGAGGTGTCTCATTACAGACAGCTCTGTGGCTTTCTTCCCTTGTCCCATTGTCCTCATTACTAATTCTGCTCAGCCAAGCCAGATAAAATGCAAGTTGCACTTGGGATCTAATTTTCAATCCATGTGGCTCAGATTGGTATTGAATAGAAAGGACCTCAATGCTACATTTTTTTTTCATTACACACTGATTAGAAAACATCTGTTCTACATGTGATGGAAAATCAGCATTGGGACCTTTCAGCCGGAAAACATAAATCTTAATTTCCCAAGAAAGTACAACCCCCCGTAACACGTCCCGACCTTGTTTAAGCAGCACCCACCGACCCGCAACCTGCACGTGGCCCCCCTGCTTCCAAAAA
>CAKALG010014838.1:0-13216 GCA_916700815.1 Helicolenus hilgendorfi | reverse complement strand
AAAAAAAATATTTATATAGAGAAATTAGGAACTTTAACAAAAGTTTTCCAATGGGGAAATCAACGTAAATATTCCTTACAGTTTCCCTGCGTAATACTTTAATTTACATTTATAGATTATGTTTTCAACCTGAATCACTTTAGCATCTTCTTTCTCTTAAATATTATACTTATAATCGTATTTTGTCTGTTCTTTCAATAATGTTTAATAGATATACTGTATTAATAGATATACTGTATATACACTCACACACATATATTTATGTATATATACACATATATACATGTATATATGTATAAATATATGCATATATACGTATATATGTATACATGTATATATACACATATAAACATATATACATACAGTATACACACACACATATACACCATATATAAGCATGTATCCGTATATACACACCATATTTACACATATATACATATATATATACACACATACATATATATATATACATATATACTCACATATATACATACAGCATATACATGTATACACATATATACATGTATATACATATACTGTATAAACACACATAGATATATGTGTGTGTGTGCGTGAGTATACACTAGGTATGTACATTGATTCATGGTACAGTTACTAGGCAGATTAAGATTTATAGTCCTAGTACTTTTTTTAGTTTTATTTCAGTTTCTATAAGATTTAAGTCATATATGTTTTTATCTATCTATCTATCTATCTATCTATCTATCTATCTATCTAAATCTCTTCCTAAACTGGTTTAACCGTCTTCATTGCTCTTCCGATACGTTATTTAGTCATGAGCTGTTGTATTGCACATGAATTAAAGGCAATCCACTTGCACATCCAGTATAATTGTGCTCCAGTCTTTAGTCAGATGGATCTCCAATTAACTGTTACCTTTGATGTTCAAAGTAATTGTCGTCAAAACCGGCCTGACAAGCTAATCATAGATAATTTACAAACCTCCAAATGTTTAAATGTAATTTGACATAATTTCTATTTGCACAAAGTCAAATTAGTGGCAGGGTGGAAAAGTTATAATAGCAAGCGACTTTGTGAGTCATCGTGCATTTATTGATAAACATCAGTTTCATTATCTATCCTTTAAAATATGCAGGCGCGTCCTCCATTTCTCTTTCAAACAAACTGTTGCTGTTATTTACTAGCAGAGGAAGACAATTATTTCTCAATCAGTCTCTGTTGAGCATAAAGAGTCTATTGTCAAACTTCCATGCTGACCAGTTCCTGAGGAACATCTTCTGCCTGGTGCCTTTTCTTTCCCTGTGTCACACTGTTCATTATGTCTGTTCAAATAAGCCCACTGTGTCTTGAAAGGACACTGGAAGAATAGAAACACACACACGCTATCTTTTCATTCCTACAATAGAAGATGATTTGAATCTTTGTGCCACTGAACAATTGATGAAAGGAGCTCATAGTGCCAAGTGATGATGATACTGTACAAGCATTGTCTTATACTGGTCTTAAAAGTGGACTTTTTATCAAGATATTACAAATGAATAACGTATGAAATTGAATAATACCACTTTGGAAAGGCCTGTTTTGAATAATTCTACCAAGCTGGCCTCTTGCAAAGACTTCACAGTGATAGATGTCCAAAAAAAGCCCAGAAAACAAGGTCTCATCTTGCTGTCAGCTGTGTGGCAGTGTGATTATGAAAACCAACTGTGAGGACTTTTTAGGTCAAGAATGCAGCCGCCTCTGGAAGAAAGCGTGATGGTCAACATGTGTTCGGACTCAAAAAAACAAAAAAAAAGCGAGGCGGAAAACAATTCAAAGCAGAAGAAGTTCTTCGGCGCCTCCAGCGTGACAATAATTTACAGATCACACTGGACGTCACTCCGTTTTATGAATCCTGATCCACACCACATGTCTCTACAACTAACACTCTGTTTCTCTCACGTTAAATACAGATGCATTAAGACTCAATGAATAAATACACTAATGATGGGACTAATGATTTACTTTGCCAGCTTGCTAATGGACCACAAAATGCATTAAGGCAACAAGTTATAGTTACTCGCAGACAGTCTTGTTCCTCTTTTATTACAAGTCTGCCCTCTGCTGGTTGCTGCATGTTTTCAATCTGAGCAATTCCACTTTTGTAGTTTCCTTTAATTTACCTGAAATAAGTGTTCACAAGGTTTTCTTTCTAGGTTATTTAAAGAAAGTATTGTAGCTGTTTGGTGGCCTTTTAAAAGTTGTTAAAAAGATGTATTATGATTTCAAGAATATGTCTTATTTTCTCACTTCCTTTCCTGACTAATAGTTCCCCCCTTCCACTCCATTATGTGTTTTTCATTCGACAGCAGCTGTGGATCCTCTCCTGACGCTCCGGTCTCTCTCTACACCAGTGTCTAAACTCAGGCCACCCTGAGAAGAATCAGCTGTCTACTTGTTTAGGCTGAGAGAGTGCTGAGGATGAGCATGACTTGGAGAGATGATAACTGCCTCTGGATGTCTGTGGAGTTTTTTTTTTTTTTTTTTCTAGTTGGACTCGTAAAAGTAAGATTCATTGGCTAATTTACGACGTCTCATGATCGTGATACTAAAAAGCTGCACGGCTCCTCTGTTCTGTTCTCTTTTCATCTCTTCTCTTCAGTTAAAGGTGCAGTGTGTAGGATTTGGTGGCCTCTAGCGGTGTGTTTGCAGATTGCAACCAGCTGAAATGTTTCCCGTGTGCCAACTGTGTCGGAGAACTACGGTGGCTGACGCGCAAACGTGAATGTCCCTATTTAGAGCCAGTGTTTGGTTTGTCCGTTCTGGGCTACTGCAGAAACATGGCGGCCGGCTCCTTGAAGCAATATTATTAATGAAACTAAAATGAAAATAAAGAGTGGAAAACTGAGACTAAATTAAAACGATATCCTTTAAGAAAAACTAAAAATGAAACGATATTGCCTAGGTAAAAAAACTAATAAAAATAAAATAAAATTGGACGTAAATTCATTTCAGTTTTAGTTTTTTTAGCTCAAATATATCACAACCGAAAAAAGAGACAGCATGAATTTCCGTCAACTCCAGTGACATTGAACCACAGAAACCAAACGGTCTTGGCGCTATGCCGCAATCGCTTCACCAAAGTAGCACGAAGATTAAACATTAAACATTATGGCACATTCCTACACAGTTCTCCAATCATGTATGTTGTATGTATAGCTACATACTTCTGAGACACTATAGCTGGCCCTAACACAAACAAACTAAAACTAGTGTAAAACTAAATATATAAATATTAAACCTTTCTCAAAAAAGGAAACTAAACTAAAACTATAGCATACAAATACTAGATGTAATATGTGCCTTAACGGTGCCCTTGTTCTGCAAACTTATCTGTTTCGCGTTTACTGCGTCTAAGCCTTCACGTGTCTGTCCAGCTTACCCCCGAGCTACTTCACTCTTTTACAGATTTCTATACACCATTATCGTATAACTGCGATGATACTTATTGTTAGTGCAAACCCCCCTTCCAGCCTGTCATTGTGAATAAGAATCTGTCCTTAATTGACTTGCCTCTATAAATGAATTAATATGAAATAAACACAAGATCACGTGTTACTAATAATACCCAAAGGGAACATTTGAATGTGTTTGATCAGTCCATCAGTGCAGCGCTATGCGTACCAACCGGGCTCCCAGCCCCTGTGAATTGTCCCTTTGTTGGCACGGTGCTGACGTTATGTTTTAATGAAGAAAGGAGATGATGAGGAGGGGGAGCATTTACATTCATGGCTCCCAGAAGAGCGCATCACTGCAGCATATTATTACATAAAGCAATTAGGGGGCCCCACAGCCCCCCAGATTATGGGAGATGCTTTCCCCATGATGACACAGAACGGTGATGACTATTGACTCCAGTCGGCTCAGAGTATGTTGCATGTTTGCAATGATGTCACTGCACAAACCCCAGTGGGAAACTCTCATGAAATGAATTATAAGTTGAGAGGACTGAGGGGAAAAATATCAGCATTGAGGGAGGGATGGTGGAGAGTCCTTTGATTATAATAATAAAAAGGTTATTTATGGAGTGCCTTCACAAACACATGAAGATGTGAAGTTAAAGCAGCTATAATTAATATTTTCTAGAATAACAATGTATTAAATGACAGGGTGAAACAATGTGACAGCATGAAAGGAGTCACTTGTAGAGAATTATGACCTAAATCTTTAGCTCCCCTCGGCCTTACAGAGCTTCATAGTGAGATTCAGCTCATTGTTTAGCTGGCCGGCCCACAACTGTACTGTTTTGGTTCACTCCCACCGCTCTCATATCGACGTTTTCAGCCGCAGCAGGCAATTGTTTTCAGCATAAGAGCTCTAAAAGCCCACTCACTGTACACTACCTGCCCTCAGGAGGTGGTGGAGACCAAAAACAGAGCTAAAAGACAGTGAACACTGAACTTACATTCGACAGGTATCCAGAAATACAACTCCAAACTGTAAGGGCACTTGGAGTGCACAGACCTCCGCCCATGCTACACCCTTCCACCAAGTTTCATGAAAATCAGGCCAGTAGTTTTTCTTTAATCCTGCAGACAAACAAACAAACCAACAAACTGAACCGAAAACATATCCTCCTTGGCAGAGGTAATAATGATAATGTTGTTCAGTAAATTATAATGCTGTCAAAGATACCGCGATAACGCAACTTTCTATTTTTAGGTTGTAGCAGGCTCAGTTTTAAAGCTAGAGTGAAGATACTGACATCATACGAAACTAGAAAACCTTGACCTAGACCTAGCTTGTTGCGAAGGAGGTTAAATAACGCTCCAAACTTAGGCTAAATTTTGGCAAGTAAAAACTGGCATGGCCATTTTCAAAGGGGTCCCTTGACCTCTGACCTCAAGATATGAGAATAAAAATGGGTTCTATGGGTACCCACGAGTCTCCCCTTTACATACATGCCCACTTTATGATAATTACATGCAGTTTTTTTGAATGCAGTTTAAATGTGTTATTTTCACCTATTCTAAAATGGTGTATTTGAATACTTCTGGACACTGGGGGCCCTAAACAGTCTTGGAATTACATAAAGTGGGTATAACTGTAAAGCTGAGACTCTTGTGGATCCAATGAGCCCAATTATACTCATGTGTGATGATGTTAGTCCCCATAGTAGCCATTTCATTTTAGTGAAACCTGACCTCACTGTATACAATGACCTGTGGTGCCCTCTAGGATAATCACAGCCTCATGAAACTTTACAGCCACAAACTACAGACCTAGAGCATTTCAAGGATGGATGGCTTTATTGGGTAGATTGACAATAAGGGGGTTTCTGAGCAGTTTAGGCAACAGAAGTGCTCACCATCCAATCGCCAAAAAAAGCAGTTCTTTCGGAAATCTCGAAATGTCAAAAGTTTTTGATCTCGAATCACAGCACGGCTTTTTCTATGGTGTTTTTCAATGTCTTGGTGTCTTAATGTGGTATTTTGGAGGGATTATTGATCATTTTTTATCAATTCTCGATTGGTAAAAAAAATGGTTAGATTAAATCTGTGTAACAAATGGTATCAAACCCAAAAACAATTTATGCGACATAACAGAGCATGGGAATCATATACTTCTATCATAATGTTCTAAACCCTTATACACTCTCATAATGTATTTAATTAATTCATTATTTAATGAATGTTTATTTCTTATTAATAACTAGAACACCTTGACACACAGTGCTGAGCAGCATCTCAAATTAATCTTCAGATTCCAAGCTTTCAGATGATGTACACCACTTCTATGTGACATCTACAGCTGACCTGCTATCTCCCCCTAAAGACCCCGTGTACCTGCCTAAAAAAGACAAATACAGGTCCATTGTGGGCCTCAGAGGGTTAAAGGTAATTAAGCATTATTCTATAAAAGGGATTTTATCTGACCGAAGTTTTGGTCAGACAATTACAGTATCAACTTTACAGTGGACAAACGAAAGCATCAATCTACTTTTTAAAAAAAGTGCTCTCCAATTTTCAAACAGCTCCTAACTAAACGCTACAGGCTTTGAAGTCTAACTATTCAGGGGCTGGGCCCTTTCCTGCTCGGACCGCCCCCTCGGATCTGGCTCGAGGGTGAAAGTCGACTTTGAAGTGCAGACTAGACCAGGGGGAGGTATTTCAATAGGCCTCTAGTTCAGTCGAGGGCTAAAGTTGCAGCCGTAAGGGGGGAGGGTGAAAATGAGAGAGGAAAAGGAGCGAGGGAGTCTTTTGAAATGAGGCACCTGTACGTTTGAGGCTTGCAAGAACAGGTATGTTCCCAGGGGTTAGGGGCTTTGGAGAATTCAAAGTCATTTCAGTCAGCTCCAACGCTCATAATCTGTTCTGAGAAGTGAGGAGGATAGGGGGGATATGATGTTGATACACTCACACAGGCGTGAACATGTTCTCAAAGGACTGGATGGATGGATGGATGGAATCTGTGCTCACACTCGCATGCACACACACGGCAACAAGACCAAAAACACTAAACAGAGAGTGAATTAGACTAATGTGGTGGCTCACTTACTGAAAAAAAGAGAGGAGCTGAACAATTCTATTCTACTGAGCTGTGAGCAATGCAGAAACTATATTTAGGTCATCTGAGAAATGGAGACACAATATATCAAAAAGAAAGAGAGAAGAAGGAAAAAATTTAGTGGCTGATGTCCTCATCAAGGATCAAAGAGTAGAAGAGTGAGTATGGTTTGCCTTGTGGCGACATGACGGGAAAGTGGATGAGGAAACTAAACTGGAAACAGGAGATAGATGACGACCCCTCAGGACAATGTGTGTGTGTGTGTGTGTGTGTGTGCGTGTCTTTTTCCACTTTACAATCTCAGATTTTTATCTATAAACATCCATTTCTATCATTAACAGGTATTAATGTGTCTGTGCTCAGTGGCAGGAATTATTGATGCCATTTTTGGGAACACACTTTCTTGCCAAGTTTAATGTACTCTATGTAGCCAGTGTCTGTATTCTCTTATTCACATGTTGGTGTGTGTGTGAGACGGTATCAGCAATCACTTGCGGCTTATTCCTATTTATTTATCCATTATTTCTTCAAGCATGTTATACTGTGTCAGTCATAATCAGCTGTGATTATATTGCTATATTATTATACTTGAGTTATGCATCTTCTATAGTCAGACTATAATATTCCAACTGGACATTGTAGGGTTAAGCTGGTGTGTTTAGTGTTAATAGTTAAAGTGAGTTCCGGTGTTATTTGTAGCCTATAGTAGGTTCTCATTCAGCTTTTAGGAGCAGTGTCCCGTCAGGATGCGTCTACATATTATACAGAGACACATTCTGAATTTCTACAGTGAAAAAAAAGACACTAGGAGATATTGGGTTTGTAAATTTAAAGGTTTTTAACATAAAACTTTACATCATTTCGTACCATTATTAGAACTGGTTAAATGATTATTTTATTATTTACATTTAATTCTTCTGGAAATGTTTGCCCTTAAAGAGCAGATTCAGAAAACTATTAAATAATGTTTCATTAATTATATTTGTTCTTAAATTTAAAAAAAAGTTCAGACGAACAGTTCACTAATTATTTTACAAAAAGGACGTGAACATTGTATTGATAAATTACAGCCCCCTCGTTCTCACCATAGTTCAGTGTTGTGTTCACAGGTTGTTGTGCTGCCTCCCTGGTGGACAAAATAATTACTGCAGTTCCATTAAATTACTTTAAAACAAGAACAGTATAACGTTTTTGGACTTGTTTGCTTTGTATGTTTATATGTATTACTTAAACATATTACTTAACGTGATTACTTATTAATTTATATATAACAAACTGTCTTCCTGCTCTTCCCTCCAGGAAGAGCTGGAAAACGACCCGGCCCTGGATAAGTGGAAGAAAATGGATGGATGGATATAACAAACTTTATTCATCAATTTATCTTGCTTTTTAAAAAATGTTTTCCCTCGTGATTGGAAAATGTACTTCGACACTTCTTGCTGATTTTCATAGCGCTTCTATATCTGAAAATATGTTGTGTTCCTGTTTTGTAAATAAATAAATACATAAATCCTCTTAATTAATAGCAAGCGAGTAGAACTGACCAACAAGTGCTGACAAACACAAAATACCAGTAATTAGAATTTTATAGGCTTATATTTATAGATGTATAAAATAAACCCCATTAAGTTTTATATCTTGCTGCCACTTGAGGCTGCCAAAAACACCAAACTTTCTCTCACTAGTTGTTCTAGCTGTTCAGTCTTTCTAACACTTTCACTCTCTCTCGTCTTCATTCATCTCCTCTACGGCCCTGTCTCCATCCCTCCTCACTAACTCCTTCAACATATTCCCCAGCGTCCCATTCAGTTGCGTTTGACTGCAGGCTCAGATCATCACTCCGAGGAGGAAAACAATGCGTCACAGCACTAAAATCCCCAAACATCCAAATCCCCAAATGAAAAGCCGGTCCGCACATCACTCATGCTGCTCTCAAAGAAGGGATCTTTGGTTTGCGTGAGAGGACATGCTGACACAGTGCAACACTGCCACATGTGCCACCCAGCGGTTGGGTGGCAGTAGAGATGTAAGGATGGGGGGGGTTGGAGAGAGGGATGACTGGAGAACTGGTCGGGGAGAGAAATGTGGTTCACCATGACTGAAAACAGATCATCTTCCCTCGTGGGTCTCTTTGATGTCTGTGAGACTTATTTTGTTTTCTGCTGATTTTGTGGTATTCATTCATAGACTCACACAGACACGCATACACATCAGTTGAAGGCGACATCAAAGGGACTTCAGTTCAAACTTAGCCGGTAGACACAAATTCAATTTCCCTTGAGAATCAGATCTTTGTATGAAGCACCAGCTTATTGAATTACTGCTTTACTGTATTCAAATAATTAGATCACTAGATTTTAAACTTGGATGTGGACCAAAACTCTGAAGTACTGCAAGTTTTTATTCTTATGTCCTTACATGTGCAATGTGTAAAATCTGGCCAGAATTTTAGATTAAACCATTAAAAAAATCAACATCATCAACAGAATGTGACAAGGCTACAGTGTTAACGTGACGTCCGAGACGTCTACGTATTGTGTTTGTAGAGAAATGAGCAACCAGCTGTAGCGTCCAGTCTGCTCTCAGTCCAACATTAGAGGATGAAGAAGTAGAGCTCGGGAGGGCTTATCAATCACGTTGAAGGTACGCTTTGATGATTCGTTTATTGGATTGATTCCAAAATGGCAGAAACGAGAGAATGTTTCAGGAGGACGAGAGCGGGCGGTGGCTCCGGGAGAAGAACCTTCATTTATAGTTAGCAGTTAGCTCGAATTCAGCTAGTGGGGCAAACCCCAGCACCGAAGCTCTGATCCGCACATGGGAGAATCTCCTTAGGTTTAGGCAACAAACCTACATGGTTAGGTTTAGAAAAGATCATGGTTTGGGTTAAAATAAAAGCCCCGTAGGCAAACTTCTCCCATGTGCGGGAGGATGAGACGACGGTGCGGGTTGTCTACTCGCCACTTTGAATTTGGTCCAATAAACAAACTATCAAAATGTACACGGACCGTCCATCCCCCGCTTAGTGGCACAGTAAACACAATATAGGCTGACGCCACGCGCGAAGATCATAAGCTAGCAGTGTTATTTGGACCGGCTCTCAGAGTTTCAGTAGTTTGGTTGAATTTTGCGTATTCTTGCCCTGCTGTTAGTTTCTTTATTTGATAACTGATGACTGTATGGACCAGTGCTAAAGGTAAAATGCTGACCCCCATTTCTTTGCAGCATGTGGTCAGATATGCTACACACACTGCTCCTTTAAACTGCAACACAGTCGTGATTGAAAGTTCATCCTTGACCTTGGAAACAGCCGACAACCAAATAATCCCACCACTACTATGTCTATTCAGTGGCTGTTCTGGAGCTTTTGATCATATTGTATTATCTTTCTCAGCAGATGGAGGTGCAAACTCCTTGAGGTGAGATTATTTTGTCAACAGCGATGATACTGTATCATTGAAAACAGCTTTGTGCAGCACAAAAACTGCTTCTTTTTACCGGCTACAGTATCACGTCATTTTGACTAGTCACAATTCCAGTTCAAGATATCTACAACGTCATTCTGACTAGTCAAAATTTAATTTCTGATATCTAAAAAAGGACAATGTAGATATCTACAATTGAGGGGGAAATAAAGATATCTTGAACTGGAATTATGACCGAATTAAATTGTAGATATCTGAAACTGGAATTCCGGATATCCACCATTCAGTTCTGGATATCCGTAGTTCACATTGTGGGTATCCGCAACGGAATTGTGTACATCTGTAATGAGAAACCACATACACATGAATGGCAAAATTAGTTTGAATCGTACCAGTCAAAATGTAATACGGATATCTAAAATTAGATATTTTGCCTAGTCAAAATAGAATTATGGATATCTTGAATTAGAGTTTTGACTAGGCAAAATGACATTGCAGATATCTATAATGAATATCCTGTCTGGCTATTAAATGTTAAAACGGCTTGCCATAGAGGCAGACTGAACTGACCAGCTTTGTAGGCCTGCAAACTCATCAGCTCAATAACAACATGCACTGCCAGGGCAGGAGAAACCTCAAGCAGGCCAGGCCGAGCACAGACACAGGATGGGTCGTCACAATGCGACATCACATAGTAACTTCAAAAATTTTTTGAAAAAAATGAATGCAATTTTCCACTTTTTGTGGACAATTTGTTTATTTGTGAAAAGAAACAGACAATCCAGATTTTAGAAAAACATTTGTTTTGTGTGTAATTTGCTGTTTCAAACACCAGAGGGCAGTAGGACACTTGACTTCTGCGTGGGCAGCACATGCCAGACTTCAACCAGTCAAAAGCCTGAGTGGGAGAAGTCTGGTAAAGGTTAATATAAAAGTCTTATAAAAACTCTCGTTGTAGGACGTGTGTCAATCACACGTATCTGAGTTTGACACTCACAAAAAGAAGAGGAAGTGAAAGTAAAGGAAGTGTCATATCATGAAGACAGACGCAGGTTGTGGTGGCAGGAAGATTAACGTGGGTTTCATCATTTTGAGGGCTGGACATCTTCCCCTCTTGCCTCTGTGTTACATCAGATCAATGTTGCATCATGTAGTGGATCAGATCTGTCCAAGTTATCATGCATGCTACCGTTAAATACACACATATGATGATTGCTGGTCTTTTTTTGCAGATTTGTAATCTACTTACTTTTGTAACAGCACATTTTTCACTGCCACTTCATTATTCCTCTTCAGTGCCACTGAGATAAATTCAGTTGGTCCTATATGCATATGTAGAATAGACTCACATTGTTCAGGCATTTCACATAAAGAGCCTACAGTCAAAAGTGAGCACAGCAGCATCAACAGGTTATCAAGACGCTCCTGCACAATCTTGCCTTCCTGTATCTGAACGTTACAGCGCCGTCGCTGGAAAACAGTGTTGTTGTTGTTGTGAGTCTGCCAGTACAGTGAGAGCAGAGTAAATGTGACCCATGGAACAAAAAGAGTGCTATGTCAGCTCTCCGTACCAACAAAGCACGGCTTATCTGGGCAAACAAAGTGCCTGCAGAGACCCTAAGACAATTACGGAGAGGACGGACAACAAGCAATGTTCCACTGGTTGCATTTAGGTCAATTTATACTGAAAGATGCATTTGGCTTGATTGTTTCATTTCCCAGAAATGTCATTTGGTGCAGTAAACTGTGTGATGAATGGATTCATTAAAATATGTGATGCATCAATGAGGATTTTGTGATCCAAGAGCAGGGACGTTTACGTGCTACTGCTGTTGGAGTCTCTCTCGTCTGTTTTACTGCCCACTTACACAGAGAAAATGCATATGCAAAGTGGTGAATACCTTATCTGTAGATTAGGCTGGCACACATGCTGCACTCACTCACACTCAGATAATGAGACAAGTGATTGTAGGGTAACTGGTGTGGATATATCAAAGAGCTGAATGAGTTACTGCAGCATCGTATTTCAAGATGGAACGACACTGCAGCGTGTCAACACAGTGCTGCTTTTGCAGGGCTGGAAAAGGCTTTCACACAGTCACAGCGCTGAAGCTACATCCATACTACTACATACTACTACTCCACATACTACTTGCATAAAGTTGAGGTCTAGGCTACTTTATTCAAATCAGGGGTGTCCGACGTGACTCGCCTCCTCTGAAAACTCTCTAGAAACTTTTAAACCAATCGTTGTCGATCCAAAATAGAACAGATTCAGCGACTGCATGGCTTATTTCTTGCATAAATTGTTTTCAGAAACACATTTCGGTGAACTCCTTTCATGATATAAGAGAAGAAAGTTTCCAAACGAGCCGCCACGTTGTTTCCGGTTTGAAAGATGGGAGCAGCAGCCCACGAGAGAAAGCGTTTGTCTAGTGGCAGCCCATCAAGTGTCCAACGCTGGGAAGCGAGGCGATGGCAAATGGACTTGCATTTAAAGACAGCTTTTCTTCTTCCGACCACTCAAAGCACTTTACACTACATGTCAGTATTCACCTATTCACACACAGAGGCTGTCATACAAGGTGCAAACCTGCCTATCAGGATCTGATCTAAATACTCATTTACATGTCATTGGCACAACAGGATATGTCATATGAGCGTGCAGGGCGGTGCACACAGACGTCTCTTTATATTCATGGCTATGGACTCATCGGCATTTTCAATCCAAAATGTTGGCAGCGCTACCACAGCGCAATCTAATGGCCATTGTCACAAAAAAAACCCACTAGAGTTTCTATACTCTTTGGTAGTATGGACGGAGATTAATTCTGAAACAGCCCTAAAACGCTTGTCTGGACGGAGATCGTTTTTGTTGTAAAAGTTTTAAAACGAAAACATATTAGTGTAGATGTAGCCCGGGATGCAAAGTGGAAACGCTAAATTGGAAATGATGCAGTACAAATGACAACTTGACATGTAAACGACCAAAGAAAAAATGCATATTTCAACATTTGTGAAGAAATAAATGAATAAAAGCAGGTAGAGAAAATGAGAGATCAGGATATGCAGAAATTAGCAACGAAGAAATAACTAAAAACCCTGAGAGAAAAACAGCAGAGCAAGAGATACTGTAGAGGTGGAAGGTGTGGGAAGGCTCAAGGCCGAACAAACAGCCCAGTGAATCATGGGTAAGGGGCGAGATGTGCGATGAGGAGGAGGTATAGGCAAACACAGCGACCTGCCGCCCCCTGCAGCTGGAC
>CAKALG010014837.1:0-16215 GCA_916700815.1 Helicolenus hilgendorfi | reverse complement strand
GGCCTCGGTTCTGGCCCTTCTCACGCACAGCCTCTGTGTTCTTGGCCCGGTCCAGCTTATTGTCCAGGTGTAGTCCCTGGTACTTGTAGCCCTGCACAGTCTCCATCCGCCCCTTGGATGGAAATAGGTGTATGGGGTGTTTTCCACCTGCTGAAATCCACCAATTAATTTGTCTTGCGAGTGTTGAGCTGCAGGTAGTTCAGGAATAGTGTTGCCAACTCGGCCACTTTCTCACGAGATTTATCATTTATTTATAATTTACCAACTTCTTCGGACCATCAGTGAAAATGTGTAAAATACAGTATATTGAAATATATTATATACTAATTCATTCCAGTGCTGCTGCTCAGAGTAATTGCAGCCAGCAGCACGGGGTCTCTCCCCCTCCTCGCCGCTTTCTCTGGATTGGAACTTTTTGAAGCGCGAGAAGGTGGTGCACTGTAGTATAAGGACCATAGCTCTCATGCCATTCAAATGTGTTGTTGAGGATTTTTGTTTCCATTTCTGTCAGAGTATAATAAAGAATATAACATTAATTTATTTTTATAGCGCTGTTTACATAATTGCATCGTCACAGCACTGAAGAATCCCACCGGGACTGTGATCAAAGTTCCTTTTAGCCTCTTTATACAAAGATTTTAATTCCAAATTGTTATTGACTCATAAGTGACAGTTTTATAAGACTCAGTAAATTGTATTCATCCTGGCGCGGATGTCTGTGGAACATGAAGCCTGAGAATTGAAAGAGGAGCTCTGTGTTTGTGTCGTCAGGCTGGAACAAGGTGAGAATCTGGAGGAGAACCAGAGGAACCTGCTGCAGATCACTGAGCGCTTCTTCCAGGCCATCATCGGTTCATCCAACGAGTTCCCCCCACAGCTCCGCAGTGTCTGCCACTGTCTTTACCAGGTAGACCCTCCTCCCCCTGCCCCCTCTCTCTCTCTCTCTCACTCCACCATGGCCCCCAGCTGCTCACCAGCCTCTCTGCCCTTACCTCACTTACACATTTCAAGCTCCTGCCTTCCCGCTCAGTGCACACCTGTACATACCTTTCAACGCGATACGTCCTGCTGGACCAAAACATCAAGACCTTTCTGTTCGATCATTCTCATATATCCCAAAAGTTCCACATGCTCAGTGTTTCTCCTCAAGACTTTAGCTACATAAGGGCAGAAACCCCCTGAAACACCATGGGACACTAAACTGATTGTAAAACAGGACCTTGTTTTCCTAGATTTTGCCATCACAACAGTTTACTGTCCCCACTGCGCTGCTTTCCAGTAAAAACTGATAGAATATACTGTAAACTTAGTACTGTATAACTTTTCATTATCCAATAAGCTGACAAGTATCTTTTTGAGTAATGCCTGGTTCAAACTACACGATATCAGCCCGATTATAGCTCGACAAGGACGTCGTACGGTTTCGACTCGGATCGGGAACGATAAATGAGTGTCGTGTGCGACAATCGATCGTTTTATCTCATGTTGTGTGTTAAGTACACGACAACCGACTGACGCCTCACGACGTCCCGACAGAAAGTCTAGCATGTTTGATTTTTTTTTTTTGCTTTCCACAACGTGTTTTGTGAATTTGACCGACTGAGCACAGACGCACACAGCTGTAAACAGAAGCACATGGCTACTTATTATGCAAAGTTAAGTCATTGGATCTTCCCAGCACAACTGCTGCTAGACCTAGCAGTAGGATATTCAATCTAGGTTGTGTCGGAGTAAAAAACACCACCTGCGTTGCGTCTTTGCTCATGAAGCATCCCGTTGCGCGACCGCTTTTGCTTCTCCCTGTGAATTATATTTTTATTGTTTTCCCCTGGAGTCTCATGGACCCCTTCACATGGTCGGCCCCGGGTTGCTTGAGCCCGTATACTAAGACGGCGGTGCCGGGAGAGTGTGTATTGTCGGAATAGGGGACCAACGTGTAGTCTGTGATGTGTCGTGGCCAAGTCACGACAAGAATTTATGACTCTCAATTGTCTAATCTGACATAGTGCCCTTCATAACGTCAAAAATATTGTGAGTCTATCTGGCAAAAATATTGTGTAGTCTGATCCTGGCAAAAACAATTACCATCACAATTTCCTCATTTAAACACAGTAAGTGTATTTGACAATGGTCCATATATAAATACTGAGTCACAAATCCTTCATTTGGTTGAAGGATTCAAATCTAATGACACAACACCGTCATTTCAAACACCAGTCCTGCTCTACAGATGTATACTAATACATATTTACTGCATATTGTATCATCCACAGTACATCTGAACATAATGGCCCACTAGATTGACTGTACACTGTACACTGCTGTCCAAGGGCGTATTCACATCTGCCTTGTTTAGTTCGGTTGAATCGAACCCTGGAGCGTTTACCCTCTGTGCGATCGCACAAACCAACACAAACCAAACTCGAGGCAACATGGTAACAATTTGGTCCCTGATTCAGACCAGAGCAAACGAACTACAGGTGTGAAAACGCCCTGAATGATGACACCAATGATCAACATCAACTCAGATATTGGAGAGCAAAACAAAAATCCATACTCGCAGAGCTCAAATTTAGAAATATGAAAGTAGTATTCACAGTGCAGTGTTGGTGTGTTGATGCATGGCTCACTTTCTCCACCAAGAATAAAACACTAACAAATAGCTACTGCTGCTGCTGCTGATGCTGCTGCTGCTGCTGCTCCAGGTGCCATGCAGTAAAAGTCTGAACAGTGATGATGCAGCAGTAATAGGCCTCATATATAATATAAGACCAGGTGTTGATGCAAAGGCCCCTGATACAGTGGCATTATCTGTATGTGGATGACATATCCAGATGTTCATACCAGGTGGAGATGGGGCCATACTTACTGACAATGGCAAAAACTAGTAAAATGGGGCTCTGGTTGAAGAACCATGTTCAGATGGGGGTAAGATAGACTACTGGGTAACGTTCTCCCACACCACACTGCAGTGAGTCCCCTATCAGACATACGATGGTGACAGTGTGATCACGCCTAATCCTTTGCATTGCCACACGGTGTCAGTCTAGACTTTTCTCTGTTGGATCAAAAGAGTGGAGAAAGAAACACGTGCACAGTTGTACATTTCCTGTGTTGCCATATCAGCTGATCATTATCAGGATCTCAAAGGACACACAAACATTATTTTAGGGATCATTCTGTGCCTTTAGTTTGTGATGGTGAGCAGTAGAGAGATGACCGGAAACAAGAAGAGAGACAGATGGGAACAACCTGCAGCAAAGGCTGGATGTGAACTGTGGTACCTCAACCCAGAGGCCGGCAGGGCACTCCCTGGAGAAAGATCTACAACTCCTCTCTGCAGGACAACTGCTTGGTCCGTACGTTAGCTAGAGTATTTTAGCACAATATTCAGCACCTACATGCAGTACCAGCACAGCAGTGATCTGCATTGGCTATGACAACGTGGCTGTGCTTTGTTCAGTTTGTAAGCAGCGATACCAAGGGTGTAGGTTTGGTTTCCACTTTGAATCTAAACCACGCGATGACCTCATTCTGTTTACTTTGCAATAATGAATTTATAAACTTGGTGTCTCACTTGGTCACTGAAATGTGAGCGATATTAGTTACTGTATATCCAGTAAAGTCTGATGATCTTTTCAACCATAAATACTGCACCATCTGCTTCCATTCATGTCACAGACAGCGTATTACAGCCAGAGGGTTGCCAGATCAGGTCAGGTATATCCTCCATATCCATATCTCACTCTTTTTGCAGAAACATGTAAACCTGGCAGCCGAGGAGACCTTTCCAGTTAACCCTGTGAAGTTTACATATGGAGTTAGAATGCCAAGATTGGTTCACATAGTTAAAAACATTGGTAGGGACATGTCCCTACTGTGCATGCCCAAAAAACGATGGATTAGGTGTGATCACAGCAACTGACTGGCCTGTTTCACCAAATCTATCTATCAAATGAAAGATATTATAGTCTAACCTCAAAACACACGTACCATGTCCACTGAACTTTGCGTTTGACCTCTGCGTCTTTTCCACCTGAATGTCCAAGCAGCCTCACACCGCTGCTGCTGCTGCTGTTGTTGCTGCTGCTGCTGTCTCTCCGTTACTACAGTGGACACTCAGGGAGCTCCTCAGCTCCATCTGCTAATGTCCAACAGTTGAATGAATAGACTTTATTGTTAAGGTGTTACATTTATTACTAATTCAGAACGCTTCACGAGCTTCACACCCATAAAACAAGAGCTGGGTTTTGATCACAGATTTTGTATTTTCCATGTGTTGACATCTTTGATTTCTCATTCCCCATCTTGGATTTCCTTTTGCAACTGTGTAGGCACACACGCACACACGCACGCACATACAAACATACACACTAATAGAGTCTGCTGCAGTCAAACCACGCTAGCACATGCATGGACACGCTTCAAGTTCCCTGAGCAGTGATGATCTCTTCTCTAACAGCAGCTTTGATTTTCCTGTGTTTTACTAGATGTGAATGTGCGTACACCTTGACTGGTTAGGGTTGTGTGTGTGTGTGTGTGTGTGTGTGTGTGTGTGTGTGTGTGTGTGTGTGTGTGTGTGTGTGTGCGTGTAGCTGGTGCTGTGACCATGATTGTGCTCATCTCTGTTCTGTAGGCTACTTGCCACTCTCTACTGAATAAAGCAACAGTAAAAGAAAAAAAGGAAAACAAAAAAGCAGTAAGTTTGGAGAATCTATTTTCCCTCAGACACTTTTCCCCCTAAAGCAAAAAAAACAAACTTTTTTGCATTTTATTCATTTTATTTATTTTAATTTCTTCATTTTTCAAAATTTGGTTTTTAATTTGGTGTCTCTCTGGAAGTTTTTATTCTTTTCTCCATATTCAGCTTTGTGTACAACCCTCTCTTAAAATCATTCTACTAATATCAGCGCCATTTGATGTTTCTTCAATTAACCGTTCCCAGGAAACCGTGGCATTCTCTCTCTTGTCTTTTCTTTCTGGACTCTGTGTTTGCTCTCTCCAGGAGACATTTTCTCAGAACATTTCATCTGCACTCAGATCATGTTTCTCCATCTTATATGACTCATTTGAATAAATCAGCCCTCACACACACACGCACACACACACACACCTGCCCCAGCTGACATGGCTTTAAAAAAGACATGAATGATCTTTAGATGAAATATTCTGATAAACTGGCCTTCCTCTGTCATGGGTTAGATTCCTCAGCTGTATCATTTCTGTTTCCCACTGTATATGAAGAGCAATGTCTTTGAATTTGAATTTGAGAGTGTCATATTTTTCCCAGAACCTCATCACTCACACTCAAATATTAGTGCTCATGGGCAGATTTGCTCTCGCTCAAACTCTTGTGCTTGATTCTATAGCGCGTGCATGTTGACGGTGGACTCTGGATCACATTAATTCTTTCATCTAACAACAGTCCCCCACCTGAAGGAGTGTGGTATGGTGAAAATGATTATTGGTTATAAAGCAGCAGTGTTGATATCAGAGAAGTGGCTGTGATGCCAGCCATGTTTCTTTTCAGGATAGCCTTCAGGTGCATAAACGGAGACTTAAAAGCACGTATATCAGAGGCATTAGAGCGTCTTTCATGGGCCGTCGCTCTTCCTTGAACAGAGTTCATCTAACATCCATGATATTTACATAAAGCAGCAGTTGATGCATGCCAAGAATAAGGACACTTACTACCTCCCTCAGGTCAGAAGTGTTTTTGCTTCAATGGATTCATCAAATCATTAAAACAATGTGGATGTCATGAGGAACTCATGTCTTTGCTGCAGTGTGCAACCCCTTTAGCAAACCTGCTCTGCTTATCTCCTTGATGCCCTTCCTCTGACTGTTGGCATTCATGCTGCCTCTGAATAATAATAATACTGAACGGCAGCATGCACACATGCCATTGAGTTTCAGGCTTGTGGAAAAAAAAATAGTTTGGAGAATGTTAAGACATTGTTATTTAGACAGTTATTTTTTGGTGTAGTTTTTAATTTTTTAATTTCTAATAATCACAAATGGAGTGGGTGAACCCAGCTACCTGTGAGTGACACATTAAGACAGAGTAAGCATCGCTGATGTTCATACAGTGTACTGAGGCAGCGCTGATAGGTTAAAACCACATTCCATATTAGTGAGGGGCTTAGAGCACGATCATTGACAAGCTGAGCAGAAGTGTAGTTTAAAAATAAAACTTTTGAAATGTGAATTTTGGAAATGATGCTTTGAAATTGAAAACTAAGGTTCTTCTATATATGTCTTAATATTATTCCTAACTGTGTTCCTAACAGAAGAGAAACAAATGCAAAGCTTCCAGTCTTTGTGCTAAGATACTGTAAGCTAAACATGCCCAAGGCTCAATTCTGTACCAGAACCACAGAGATGAAACTATCAGGCTGTTAAACAAAGCTCCGACTACAGGAGTTCTGGGCTGATTCACCCCTCCCGAAATCTGGTCTGGGACCTTTGTCAGTACCAACGTTCAGCCCAGATTATCTTGTGATGTGAGGGCTTCACAGATCCAGTCATAAACCTCCCAAAATGTCTCATTTCAAACATAGGAGCTAAAATCTGGGTGATTACGTCAGTAATTTCCCAGCGGGCTAAATTATGACTCCTGCTATGGCGAAGGCATTAGCCGCCATACTCTGATTGGCTCGTACTCGTTGCCTTCTTTGGTTGGGTTGGTTAAAACATGACGATTTCCCTGAACCTAAATCAGTGGCTTTCTTGCCTGGACCTAAATCGGTGGCTTTGTTGCCCCCTGCTGGTACTGCACGTTCATACTGGCGTGTAATCACGCCTCGTCGAGGCAAAACGTGTCCTGTGGACGACAGGCGGGTCTGTTACACGCTTTGGCGTGATACCTGGTTGTTAGAGGGTAGCTAATGGTGGATAGAAGCATCAGCATGGAAACCTTGTAGGGATTCAGTTTGATTAACCTGAACTGCTGCATTTCAGAGAGCACTGTTAAATGAGACCAAGAGAACGTTTAAAGTTAAAGGACATTTAGAGACTTTACAGGTCTCTTTGGTTGGTTATTGTTCATGGAGGACGGCAGCTGTAGTCAGCTTAGATGCACAATAGAATACAGTTTTCAGTCCGAACTATTAGTAAGTCAATTATGTGGATTTCTTTTCCACAAGGCCTCATTTTCTATCAAGCTATTCCATCTACCGTCATTTATTAAAGACAGGGTATAGCTGTTAATATTTCCTTCTGGATGTTGAAGTAATGCTTCATTTGCAATTCTGTTTACAATGAAAAGTAGTAAGGCAGTATTAGATTTTGGCTGTAAAACAAATAGCCAATAAGTGAAGCTATTGAATGCACCCAAAGTCTGCATCATAGCAGCATGTGACTGACAGGTACAACTAAAGGGAGGTGTAGCTGCAAACATGCCGGTGCTGACTCGGATTGAGTAACATATCTCAACACTCAACAAATTTGGTACACACTATTCAGGTTTCCCTGACAGGATGCATTTTTAATAACTTTGGTGATCCTCTTACTTTTCATCTAGTGCCATCTTCAGGTCAACATTTTTATGACCAAATATCTGCAAAACTAATGAGGTTGTTGATTAGACGGCATAGACCTGATATTAATCAGTGTAAGCCATTCTACTCTTTGAATTTGTCTACTTTGCCAATTTGCTGTAATTGTCTAATTCTACCGTGCGCGTCATGCAGTCTGCCAAATAGTAGAGAGAACAAAGACATCCAGGTCTAGTTTATGGAACTGAAAATGATCTCCTGAAAAGAGAGGGAACTATGCTGTCTGGTTTGTTGGACAGTGAATGTATGAGTGTGTGTGCTCATGCATGTAGAGACAGTATGTGTTGTGTGGCCTAACGTCAGTATTCCCTTTATCGGACATGACTCCTGATGTGCTTCTTAGTCTTCATTTTTAACAACATACCCATACTTTAGGTTACTATAAGGAACTTTTAAACTGGTTATGAAACAGTCTCGGTGTAAACCCGATGCCTCTATATGACCTACAGAAGAAAACGAGACCATTAGAGAGAAGATTGTCTATTTCTATATAGTTATTCTTAATGCTTGTCACCAGGGCTAACGCGCAAGAGAGACCGCCCAAAATCAACACAAAATAAGTTCCTTGTAGTAGCTATAAACTGATACTGAAATGGACAAATTTGGAACAGTGAGTGTTAGGAGCATGCTAAGTATACATGTGGACGGAGAACAGCTTTGTTTGGGAAGCTTCTGTGGACATTAAAATATTTTTGAACACAGTGACAACCTGTCATCACTTTAAGACAGAAAGATTAGATGGTAGCACTTTTTTATGGTTGTTAAGGCAGTAATAGTAATAAATAGTAATAGTAAAAGCAGTCAGATGATGGGACAGGTTGGAAACAAGCCACAGGTTCATCAGGACTGCTGCATGGTTCTTGAACCATTGCAACCAGGCAATGTTTAAAACCTCCTTGATGGTTAGTGATTGAAATACACACCAGCAACCAGCCGAAAGACGACAACGCCACACATGCTGCACAATGCTGCACATGCAGCCATCGTGAACGTTTTAACAAAGACACCTTTCGCCTTTTTTTAAGCCTTTCTAGGCTTCGAGGGCGGCCCTCCTGTGTGCTGCTGTACATTTGTCCTCAGTGTCATAGACCAACTCCAGGAGGGACGAGAAGATAGAGAGTAGATAAACATGACTTGTTGCAGAAAATGTGTGTACGCATCTAAAGAAAGTGCATCCAAAATGTCTGTAACAATCCCTCATTGTACAGGAAACCCGTCTGCACACACTGTCCTGGTGCTACAGCAGGTTTATGCTGCAGCAGGACTTTGTGTTTAAAGTGTGATGGATGTTTGGGTCATAGTTTTAGTTTAATTTAAACAAGTTTGAGTAACCTGAAGGTTTGTTCACCATCCTCTGACTGCTTGCCTTAAGATATGTATAAACATGAACTTGGTGAGTGTAATGTTTTATATTTACTGATATGAATGATGACTAAATAAGCCTGAAGTTGTAATAAACTGGAATTTCTACCGGCCAAATCTACATGAGCTTCTCAATACATAGTTGAGGAACAGAAGATAACAATACTCATTATTAAACCTTAGAATGGTCTGGCTCTGATAGTCCGTGTTAGAGATCATCCATCACAGTAAACATGATGGGAATTCCTTAAAAGATACAGTAGATGTTCCAAGAACTACTTCATGTCTGCAGTCATGCTTCAGTTTTATTGACTGACAGGGAGCTCGACTCTCAGCAGCACCAACGTGTCCGATTCTGGAGCTCCTGACGTTACCGTGTACCCCCTCTGGACTGTGTCTCACACACACAGCTCTGCTTTGCTTTAAAGCAAGATGTGATGGTTGTGATATTTATGGATTTTTCACTTGTACGGCTCATCCACTGCTTCGCACCACAACTCACGCTCTACATCTGTCATCCGCCTTCTTTTTTTATTTTCTGATGACTTCCAGTTTTCATTCTTCACCAACAGAGAGGAGACAGTTGGGTTCCTTGTCTTGCTCTTCCTTCCTTCTTTTTTTCTCTCTTGGGCTGTAACCGGAATAAGAACCTTTTCTAGCTCCTGTTACAGCCCAAAATGAACTGGGATTGTTTCTAAGTCTCTCTTCATACGTCTTGTCCCTCCTTCTGAACCTGACATCTTTGACTGTTTTGGCCACGGCTCACCTTCCTCTGCTCTGTTACACACATTGATACATGTGTATTTTGTTATTCTCATCATTCCCTCCTTTGCTCTTTAATGTACTGAAATCCATTTTCAATATGTTTTCCTTCCCTTTGCTCAAACCTCTCTCTTCTGTTCCATCCGTTCCACATTTCCCCTTTGTTTTCCCCTCCTTTGTCTTCCCTTGTTCCCTCCATCCTCCCTCACACAGGTGGTGAGTCAGCGTTTCCCACAGAACAGCATCGGTGCGGTGGGCAGTGCCATGTTTCTGCGCTTTGTCAACCCAGCTATCGTGTCTCCCTATGAGGCCGGCATCTTGGACAAGAAGCCCCTACCCAGGATAGAACGGGGTCTCAAACTCATGTCCAAGGTAAGGCTGGTGAATATGATGCTTCTGTGATGCAGCTGACTAGAGGGAAACAGAATATTAAGTCATACTGTTGTGTGTCACAAAGGGTACAGTGAATCCACAGGTATGAAAATGTGTTAATGATGCTTATTTAGGACACAGTGGAAGGATGTGGAATTATGACTGCTGTCATGGTTAAATCCATTGTCACCATTCAGTTGTGTTGAAACTACTACTCCCTTTTCCCTGAAAAAATCCACGCAGGAGCCTGCGATAGTTAGCATGAATGTTCTTGTGTGCTGGTTCTATCTTTGTGTTCGCATACTGAACAGTATTGTATTTAGTGAACAAAGACTCCTTCTCAAAACCTCATTAATGCCATCACGCAACAGTTGTAGTCCAACCTTGAAATGCAGTTATTCCGGTAATATGACGTTTTAGCTGCAGGTTACTCTTCATGCTACAAAGGCAGCTTTCATTCTGGCTTGGTGGTTAAATATTATTTAGAATTGGTGTGAAGAAAGTGGAGGGCACAACAAGTGATTTAATCCGAGATGCAGGGTGGAGGCTACATCCAAAAGTCAAAGTACAGAGGCACTCAACAGGTTTAGCATGAAGAGCAACGTAGGCGGTTCTCACCTTCCTCAAAGACACATAGAAAGTGAAAACTGCTGCATGCAAAAGATTTTCCTTCTCTGCCACTCCACACAGTATAACCTCAGCTCAGCACATAGGTGGTCAAACACTACCATGGAAGCACTTCTTTGACACATCAGAACTGTTAACATCAGGCATCTGGTAGCCCAATACTGTATCAGAGATAGCAGCTTCTAAGTGGAACTGCTGATCTACTTCTACCAAGAATAGCAGTAGAGAATTAGACTAAACATCCGTTTATAATTAGTTATTAGTTATTCACAGCTCTGTGTTTAAAATCAAATATCTGCTATGGCAAGTAATGCCAGTTACTTAAGGAGGCGAAGACCTGCTTAGACTAGCAGTTTGTTTTTTGGATTGTTTTTAATATACATGTTGTATATTCCTGTTTTCTTTCTTCAGATTCTGCAGAGCATTGCAAACCATGTCTTGTTTACAAAAGAAGAGCACATGAGGCCTTTTAATGACTTTGTTAAGAGCAACTTTGATTCAGCCAGAAGGTAAGACACTCGGAGCATGATGCTAACTCCCCTCATTCAGATCCCTGTCACTCTGTTTGCTTCACATATAACAGCTCATAAACTGTGGTTAAAAAACTATCCAAACTATAGTTTGGTTCCAAGTATTGCTTTGGTACATTTTACAGCTGCTGGCCTCTGAAAGGGTTAAAACTATAGAGGTTGTCAGGACCTATGACACTGTTTAACCAAAGCCTGTGTGCATACATTTTCAGTGAGTACATGATCATGTTTTGTGATGACAATGAGTAAATCACACCAGCAGTTCATTATTTATGTGTCATAAATGTCTGCTGCATTTTAATGGACCAGTGCTGCCCGTTCAGAACACGCCTGGTCAGATCGGGCCGAATGCTTGGCCTGTGGTGTGCCCTACTTGCGGACAGAGATACCAGTGAGAGACACTTAGCGGAGGTCATTTCCAAATAGGCATATTAGTCGCTTGCTTTGACATAACCACCGCGGCTACAAAGTAGAGCATAGATTTAATTATCGGAGGTATTTTGCTGGCGGTAACGTTATTAATGTTATAAGCTATCAAGTCTGACACCGGGTCTTACTCACAGGGAAAAACACACCCAAGTACCGCCAGTAGTACTGGCTGCAACATCTGTGAAATAGTGGAGGTATTAATTTCCAAATGGACATATTAGTTGAATTGACATAACCACCGCGGTTATAAAGTAGAGCATGGATTTAGTGAGTGGAGGTAAAGTTGGTATGGCAAAAAGTTCCACAATTTGAGTTAACAAGAGTGGTATATGAACGATTCTGGAGATATACGAATAGCAGTCAGTCAGTCAGTGATTCCTTGCTTTATAGTTAGATATTGCATCTGAGTTTTTACTGTAACAAGCCGCCATCTTGTGTGATTAACCTTTGGGACAAAGTGATACTGCTACCACGCGTCTCATTCAACCTACTTTTGGGCTCCAGATTTTTTGGGTTGTTTCTTACTTGATGAAGGGTAACCAGGTTAAACTCGTGACCTTGCCTCTCAGGTCATGAGTTAGAGTGCTTTATGACAGCTGCAGTTCATCCAAGTGTTTACTAAGGTGTCCTGTGGACTATCCCAGGTAGAACATGCTATACAAAAAAACTATTTGGAGCATCATTGACTAAAGCAGTGAAGAGCCTGATGAGTATCTTCTGTCTGTACTCTCTTCTCTCCATCTCAGGTTTTTCTTGGACATAGCGTCTGACTCTCCGCCCAGCGACTCGGTCAACCACAGTCTGTCCTTCATCAGCGACGGTAATGTGCTAGCCCTCCACCGCCTGCTGTGGAACAACCAGGAGAGGATTGGCCAGTACCTCTCCAGCAACAGGTCAGGATGGATGATTTGATGAAGAGTTCTGCTGTATGATGCCAAAAATGAACCAATTCTTTACCACTCTGGTCTCTCTTGACAATGAGACCCTGATGAGTCTCAATGGGATCACCTGTATAAATGCTGCTTAAATAGAGTAAAACGAATCATTCATTGTGATCTCATTTCCAGGGACCACAAGGCCGTCGGCAGGCGACCTTTTGACAAGATGGCCACCCTGCTGGCCTACCTGGGACCTCCTGAACACAAACCTGTGGCTGACACTCACTGGTCCAGTCTCAACCTGACCAGCTCCAAGTTTGAGGAGTTCATGACCAGGTATGACGTAATGTATACATACAGTAATGTCTCCTCCTGAACGTGTCGAGGTCCGCCATCACATCTCCCAAAACAAGCGAGTCACTGCAGTAGATTCTAAATCTCTGCTCAGCCTCATGTTCTCATTTTTATATCACTTTACTTTTCAATATTCTTATTTGACCAAATAACTAAACTCTGGATTGCACTGCACGAGAGACTGACTGGCAGTAATACTACATACATTTTTTATGTATTCAACTATATCACTCTTTGCAATAAAGAAAAGAACTGCTGGCTCTGCAGCTGGTAAAAGCTGTGACTCTCCCAGTTCCTCTGTTGTATTTATTCTTATAACAGCTACCCCTATTGCTTTAAGATGCTCTCTAAAATTGGGTTCCTGTGTTAAGGTTTGTTTCCTCTTTTATTTCCTGCGAGCAGCAACCACCATGACTTCATGCTGACGTTAATACCAAGATGCTTTTGTAACTGCTGTTTTTCCAATGTTCACTACCCTTTTCACAGACAGTTCCCTGCATCAGTCTTCCTCAAACTCGATACTAAGCTACAAGCTAAATGGGTATCTGCAACTGAAAACAAAATATAACAATTTGTTAGCATTTAAAAAGGATACCATGTGAGAGATTTTCTGTGAATTTGGCTTGTGATGATCGCTGGATGTAGTGTGCACTGCTTTTAAATACATATTTACTTACTCTAAGTTAGTAGGATTGTTCAAATGCTATGGACAGATTTCCCCACCGGCTTAAAAATATAATCTAATAATATAATGTGTATATATATATATTGCTCTAATACATCCTGAAGTGTGTCCAAAGTCCAAAATAAATAAACGAAGGTGAGACTGATCCTCAGGTTTGTTCTGTAGGCACCAGGTCCATGAGAAGGAGGAGTTCAAAGCCTTAAAGACCCTCAACATCTTCTACCAGGCAGGAACCTCCAAGACCGGCAACCCAGTGTTCTACTACGTGGCCCGCAGGTAGGACCGTCTTTCTTCTCTCCTAGTTACAGACGTCTCTTTCCCAATGTAAGTTTACGGGAAAAGGTCTTTTTGGGCCCAATGGCATCACGTGACGGACACAGAAGTTGTAATTCCACCGTATAGGCCACTACGAAAATTTGCTTGAAAGCCTGGCGCTCTTCCTGGGGGATTGGTTCTGATCCTGCATTTTTTTCCTACCATTTGGGATTTTGGAAAACCTTTGAAAAATCTTTCCATAAAGTGTAGTTTAGAAAAACACGAGCATTCGGTCTGTCGTTATTTAGTCTGTAAAAGGCTAATCAGTCAGTCCATAAATGATAAGTGCCAACCTAGGTTTCATTCATGTGTTTTTTTATTTGCAGTAAAGTTTCACTGAATCTCCGTTAAGTCAACAGTCCATCTGGTGTTCTACGGCATGATTTGAAACTCAGTTTGAAATAATGTTTGCAACAGTTGATCTTTTGAGATTTGAAGAAAATAGATGGTTGAACTTCTTCTGTGAGCGATAGATCGTAGACCCACAGTGCTTCTGCTCTTTTTTGTTGAATCCTTATTTATGACACAAATAGTCCTGCAGCCTTGCGACTTGGACTAAAAGAATGGTACTGTGTGGTCACTCAAGGTCCTGATTTAAGGCTCATTTGCATCATGCTGATTGCTGTAGATTGTGAAACAGATCTGGATATGCTGAATACTTTACCACAGGATCCATAATGTCCACCACTAACTTCTGCTGTCTTTCATTTTCTTTTTGGCGGGAAAAATTAAAACATTTCATGTTTGTCCTAAAGTCGCCACCTAGTGTAAAAGACAATGATTTGAATCATCAGCCAGGAAGCCCCCCCACTAACCTAAATGTAATGGAAATGTGGGAAGGAGTGATGAAAAATGTGTAGAAAGGAAGGCTGTGCACAGCTCTGCCCTTTTTCTTTTTTGCTGAATGCTTTTGCAAGGTCGGCCATCGACTCCTCTTCCAGACCAGACTGCTTCCTTTACTGCTGTCCAGTGTAACTGCCACTGCACCTGACAGCGCTGCCGAGAGCCATGCATGAGGGGCGCTCTTTATCAGGGTTTATAAGTTAGGCGAACAGAATGCTAAATACACGGTCAGCCCACTTTTATATGGACTGTTCAATGACCTCACAGTAAGAAAAAGCAGCACCAACATTGTGATTAATGAACGAGTCCCAGCTTACTAAACTAAAGGGGACAAAACAAATGAAAGAATTTGATCTAATAAACTAGTTTTTGACAGGAAAACAACAACAGTTTTTTGCCTTTGCTGATATTTTGATGGGCAGCCTTACCCAGTCTTTTCAAAATGATTACATTGTTTCTTGTGCTTGGTTTTTTTTCTTCTTGGGCTTATTTTCTTGCACATGGTATTAGATCATAGGGGATTCATTGTACTCTACTGTTGTAATTCATAAAATATTAAGTTTCCACTGCGGGACAGGAACACCTTTTAACCATTTCATGACTTCCTACTTGAAATCTTTCATTTAACTATAGCCCTTAATTGGTAACTTGTATCTTAATTTGTTGTGTAGACTTTTTAGTCTCCTCGTTACTCAATCACAGAGTGCAAATAGGGACTATTGCATGTAATGTAATGTATAGCGTCAGTGCTGTTTTGAATGGCTCAGCAGGACCAAATGTAGCACAAGCATCACTTATATATTGTGCGAGCATTATACTGAGGAGTTGAGCATTGAACCATGGATTCAGATAGATCTTGTAGCTTTATACAGTTCATCTTGGTGTGTAGGATTTTGAGAGACATTGTCATGTTGGAAACACGATGATACACTTGATGATGGTGACAAACGGCAGTAACAGTCACAACGGCTTTTACAAGAGAGATGAAAATGGAGATGCTGAGTGGAGTTACTTGGTCGTACGCTCACTGTCCAAACTAATCTGGTAAGTAGTGTATTGTGTATCCAGTCAAGGTGGTTCAGAAAGTGTTGAATGCTGTCATCATGACTACAATAGTCAGGGCGACAGTTTGATGAGTCTCAATGAGGAGTCCCTCACATGTATTCCTTGAGTTAGCTACTTTGAGCTTCTTCGTTGACGATGGGCTTGCTGTTGTGCTTGTGTGTGTGGAGAAACTGTCATAATTAGTGGAAGATGTCCAGACAAACACCACGCGGTCCCCAGATTCATTCGCTCCTCTTTTGTCCTGATATATTCCCGTCTCAAAAAGTGCCGATTTGGCCTGGTAACTAGACGTGGCCTCTGCAGTCCTGGCAGGTGATTGACCATCATGCCCTTCACCTCTGCTGTTCACCCAGAGAGGAGGCTCTGTGAACAGAGCAGAGTGCCACTCCCCCCCAGGTGTCGCCCGATGGCTTTGCCCACAGATAGGTCTCGTGTAA
>CAKALG010014836.1:0-12924 GCA_916700815.1 Helicolenus hilgendorfi | reverse complement strand
GGGCAAAGACTTCGTCATGAGCCAGAACGTGACGCTCCAGGTGCTGCTCGACCAGTTCTACCCCGGCTACAGCAAGGGCCGATGAGGTCCAAATCACATTTATAAGTAGAATACGCGCACATAAAGCATCCATTCTGTGCACCCACGTATACCGTCAAGTACCTAGAGCTCCACTTTAAAATGCATTGCGCACACATACTGTACTTACCCGCGGGCAAATGTATATTGCATATACAGCCATTTATGTATACAATCATTCATACACAAACAACCTCAGTAGGGACTGACCTCATCTGTTAAACCTGGACTGTCTCCATTAACATCACCAGCCTGAAATTCAACATTTTTTAACCTCCTGCCCACACAAACGCACACAAACGCACAAAAAGGAGCCCCAATTCACACCCACGAGCCACCTCAAGATTAGCTTATTTGTTTTTGTTTTTTTGTTCCATAAATTGACACACAGCAACATTGTTTGAGTGCAAATTTCTCCCCGGCAATGTTCATGAAATCAGCCATCAGACTCCTGCCAACCTACAAGCATTTTTGTACCATGCACGTTGTTTTACACCCAAAAAAACTGAGCTTAGCTGCTTCCCATATGTGCAGTATTTGAATCAGCTGGCAAATAAAGGTGCTAGTTTAATACGGTGATTTAGGTACAGCAGGACATAACACCCCCTACACCACATTCAGAAAGGTAAAATTAGGAAAGCACACAATGTTTTATGCCTCTGAAGCACTTTATCAATGACATGATAGGTTAATCTGGAGCACACGCTGCTCATGTCACTTGGAATAATTCCATTGCCATACCTTGAGATAATAAGAATAGCAAATGTCTCGCCAGATGTTCTTTCAGTGCATTTGCAGAGAATAAATGGGCAGCTGTTTTTAAGGAGATTTCTGGGTCCAACAAAGCAGCAACCTTACATACTTAGTGAACGCAACAATGATCAACAGGCACAACTCTCAGATTTTATGTGGAGTAAAAAAAAAAACTTCATAGACATACCAAAGACGTGAGGCTGTAGAGCAGGTTAGGGGGAAAATATCTTTAGAAATCTGTTTTCAAATAAAGTCGTTTCTGACGAGGAATCACGCCTAGAAATAAATAAAATGCACTTGTGAAGTATCAAACAGGACCATAGCGAATTATCATCTTTCTTTAACAAGGCACTTTTTGTTTCCATTTTTCAAGCAGCTCTAAATAAATGTACAAGATAAATAAACGCGTACTATAGGAGTAGGTCTGCAACTAACTATTGGTCTATAAAATGTCAGAAAATGATGAAAAATTGATTTCCCAAAGCCCGAGGTAACATCCTCCAATGTCTTGTTTTGTCCACAACTCAAAGATATTCAGTTTTACTGTCATAGACGAGTAAAGAAACCAGAAAATAGTCACATTTAAGAAGCTGGAATCAGAGAATTTAGACTTTTAATTCTTAAAAAATGACTAACCGATTAAGAAAAAAAATTGGCGATTAATGTAGTAGTTGACAACAATCGTTGTAGCTCTCCAGTATATTAGATCTGTCTCATACGTGCTGTTGAAACCTCTAACACTATTGAAATGATGTATTAAACATGGCTTAAACATGGTTTTCACATGTACTCTCAATCACGGTTCCACTTCTTCAGTCAGATAACATGGACCAAACTGTACATTAGATGTTCTGTTTTGTTTGCCTTATAAATACTGTCATGATGTAAGGGGAAAGTAAAGGTTTACATGCAGCGTACACCTGAAATGCTTGAAAAGCGCGAGGTGCGGCTGCTCGCATGTCCTTTTCAATGACGCCTAGAAGGGCGCACTGTGGTCGTCCCTGGTGTTACCAAGCAACCACAATCAAGCAGGACTTCACACAAAGATGGTTAGCATATTTTGTGCTCAGCAGATATTCATCTGCTATTGTTCTCTCTGTTAGATTTAGTGTAGTGTTCACTGGTATCCAGCACGATCTGCTTCTCCTTCATTTTTAGAAATATAGCGTGGTGAGTGATTGCACTGCCAGTTATTTGTTGTCACATTAAATCCAAAAAAAAGGAGAGATGCATCCGTCTCAATTTGCCACATTTGAGACTGAAAAAAAAGACCACTGATTTCTATTCCTTTTTCTAACGGACATGATGGTTATGTGGATTCACATGTGCAGTTTTCCCCCAATATGCAGTATATAAGCTAGATAGAATATCCACCGTGTGACCAGTCTGTTATTGTCTTTCATTGTTATTCACCAGTCCAGATCTGTAGGACAAGAGTGCCTTGTAGCACAGACTATCAAAAACTGTTAAGTACCGAAAGTTTGCATCTGATGCCCGGTCAGTTAGTTAGTCGTTGCTAACTTATTCTTTTTTAATCAGAAATTTGCTGATTTAAAATTCTAATTATAGACTGTTTTATTTAGACCTTGCTTTTGTTTAGATAACGTTTAATAGTTGAGAACTTCTTTTGTTAAATGGGGAAATGTTGATATTTCTCAAAGTTGAGTATCGAAAGTTTTGTCGGTGCTGAAAACCAGGCGTCGTCTCGACTCCAGTGCTGAAAAATGTAAACAATACCTGTCCCTACATGGCATTTTTCAATATAGTGAGAGGTTTTCAATAAGTGCATACAGTATGTGAGAGTTGAGAAGGACACATTTCAGTAGTTTAGTGGATACACTATTGAATGTTTCAATAGTTAGTTAATGTGTGTATCTGTTCCAAAATGTAATGGGTTCTTCCATGCTGCCTATGCTACACCGTTCCACCAATTGCCATGAAAAATCGGGCCATAAACCACAAACCGAACCGAAAACATAACCTCTGTGGAGTTAAAAATGCGTGTATGTGCAACGTAAAGTTTGAATTATGTCCTTCGCTGCACCCCATAGTCAGAACTTTAACACTGAAAAGTGCGAAAGACGGCAAACAGGTCTGATTGTTGGCGTACATCGCAATCGTTAATACAGAAACAGATTTCTGTACACAGACAGTTGAAAACTAGTTCATTTATTTTGGATATGTTGGAATGTTTTTTATATTTTGTACGAGTTTTTCTGCCAACATTAGTTGGGACAGACGTGAATGTTTTCACATGTCAAACATTGTTTTAGTGTAATCCAAAAACTGACATTAAGAACTCATTTGTTTTCATCAGGTCTAACTTACTATGGGCTGAAAATACAAATGAATGGCAGCTGTGAGTTGGATACAAACAACATAAGTTAAGCTACACCATATATTTGAAACACACTTGGAAGCTTCACATAAATTAAAATATAAGAATACCTCCACAAACAACAAGGAAGACCAAGTCCGTTATAATCCTACAGAACACGACTACATTAACATTCCTTTTTATCCTTTTGTGCATTTTATCTGCTGCTCCGTAGAGCCACATGGTAATATAGTCATGTAACAACTGGACAGATATAAGCTTATTGTTATAATGATGTACACTGCATCCACACACGCTGAGTTATCTTCACATTTTGTTTTATCTTTATTTAGATCTGACACACCATCACATATATTATACATATATTACACGGCCCCGAGTTAAAAAAAAAAAAAAGGTCTTTTTCTATCTTGAGCAGCTGACACAGATTTGCATCTTCTCCAGTGCTGATATGGTACTTTGAAAATGTCCAGGGGTTGGCAGGTCTGATGGGAAGTAAAACAAAGGAGAGCAAGTCTGTGCTCTGATCTGTGATCTGCACAGAGGTCAGAGTGACTTTCAGACAATGCATCTGAACACTTGAGTTGGTTTTTGTGGGATACTGTAGCCCTCGTTCATCGACATCATCACGTTCACCTGTAACTTTCGAGGCGTAGCCATGTTTAATGTAGAGACGGCGACAGATAACACACTGCTGCTGCACACACTCATCCGTTACTCACCGCTCTGTTTGACATTCAGATCCCCGTTCATTGGCCGGCTGTTTGTTTGTTTGTGGTGATGTCCTTGTTTCTGTTCAATCATTCAGGATTTTTCTTTTCTCTCTTTTTATTAACAACATGCAAGTACAAATGCTACTATGGTCTTTAAAGCTAACTGTGATGTGCATTACTTCCACTGTTGCTCAATCTTGGTTATTTTCCTCCCTGCATTGACTGGCAAGCTGATAGTTTCTTTCTCTGCTGTGACCTTCCCTCTCTCCTCTCCTCTCCTCTCTCTCTCCTCCGCCCTCCGTGAACCTTACAGTACTAACACTTTTTAGACGTCTTGTGGACGCTTGGCTTCAGTGCTGTGTTGTTTTTTTGTTTTTACCGCGCTCTATCGAAGAAAAAAAGTTTGAAAAAGTCGCGTTTAATTTTCCTAGAATGCTTACTATTATCTATGTCTGTACGCCATCTTTTTCTACCATTTTAGTTGCTTCTCTTCTATTTTTAATCATTAGTCATTTTTATGTGGCGACCTCAAACATTTGCAGCCAGTCTGAGGAGTTTCATTGCTTCATATTGTGATCTGAAATTTTATACATGTCATAATAATACTTGATATGTACCTATTAAATATTTGGATTCCAGAAATTGTTTTTTTGTCTTGTATCTTAACAGATTTTAATGAGGCTAATGAGTTTTATTTTCAGTGTAAAATGTGAAGTGGGTAGATTACAGTGAGTGACGATAATGAAATAAAAGCACCATGAAATTATACACGTATCTAAAGTGGTCAAGCAGACTGTTCCAACTCCCAAATTAATTTACAGTGATGGTAATCACAGCTCTCTCACAGAAACATTAATTTGATTCTATTTTGCAGTAATTAGCAAGGTGTTCTCTCTATATTATATTTTCCAACAACTTGCTGCTGGCAGATACTTTGTTCTGATAGCTATAAATAATGATAGCATTTTTTCTTGATGGTAAATGTGTATTTTTTTAGGTTTTTTTCCTTAATGTTAGATATGTTAAATAGTGTTTCTTTGCAATATTGAAAAGAAAGTGAATTTTAAATCTTTTTAGGCTTCGAAGGGAGACACCCCAGGTGAATAGGGTCAAAACGTTAACTAGTAAATATCACCATGAAAGTTCCCCAGTTGATTACTCATATTAAGACTCTTATTTTTTGTATTACATGTTTTCTGAAATGTCATGTTTAAATGTGCAAATGAGGCATTATCTAATGCGAACTTTGAGGGAATTTAGGAGAAATCTACAGACGCAAATAGACAAAGTAGTAAAATAAACACCTAAATGTGTATTTTGGATGTTTTTTTCTACTAGTCTGAAAGAAGACATGTTATGGAAGCAAAATAGCCCAAAATCTCAAAACTGAGCAGTGCCTGCGGTGTCTCGCTGAACACTTAATCACTACTATCTTCAGTCCAGAAGTAGTGGAAATAACATTTCAAATGAAGCAGGTCTACAGCAGTCTACACTGTGCCTACATATATGGCATTACCTCAGAATCAGCGTGTACAAATTACATAATTTCACTATATTCCAATTAAATAGCAATAGCCCTTTTATTACAGAAGACGTGTTGACATGTCACAGTTGGAACAGCACAGGTGTAAATAAAAAAAAAATCAATAATGGTTTTATTTCATTTAGCTGCTTCAGTTTCAGGGTTCTGTATTGTGCATGCTGGCTCACCGTCACAGTGTCACGGCTTACTGGGATGCTTGAATTGAACAGAGCCATCGTTAATGTTATTAGCAACACCTGTGCAGTGGTGTATTGTCAATGATGAGGTGGGTGTACTACTAGGTCAGAGGTCAGCAACCTTTACTATCAAAAGAGCTATTTTAGGCAAAAACAAGACAAAACAATCTGGAGTCACAAAACATTTGAGCATTGTGATGAAGGTAACACAGTATATAGTATATAAGTCTAATGCAGTGAGGGCCAAAGTGCAAATGTACTACAGAGTATTGGGGCCACACTGAGGGAAAAAATATGAGATTTCCAGAATAAAGTCATAATATTATGAGAAAAAAGTTGTAACTTTACCAGAATAATGTCATAACTTTACGGGAATAAAGTCATAACTTTACGAGAAAAAAAGTTGTAATATTACGAGAATAAAGTCATAACTTTACAAAAAAAAGAAAATAACACCTAAAATTACTACTTTATAATACTACGACTTTTTTTCCCTTAAATTTCTGACTTTATTCTCAAAATCTCAGATTAATTTTTTTTCCTCAATGTGGCCCTAATACTCTGTCGTACCGTCGTACATTAGACCTACAACAATGATAAATAAAAATGAAAATGTAAACAAATAACAGTTATTCATTTCTATTTCTAAAAATCCACAGGGAGCCACGGGAGAGGAGCTAAAGAGCCTCATGTGGCTCCGGAGCTGCAGGTAGCTGACCCCTGTACTAGGTAGATGGGTAGGTTACCAAGGAGGAAGTGCGTATACTCTATTATTCCAATGGATTTTTGGCTGATAAGTGTGTATACTGTAAACCGCCAGAAAAAGAAGTGGCTATACCTGCATATACCCTCCACTACACCACTGCACTTGTGCTTCCCCTAAAAGTCAATTATTTTGCCCAATCAAGAGAACCAGGTGTTGCTTCTGTCTTTACACACACTCACAGGTGTTTGGAGTTCTTCCTCCTGATTGGGCCTCTGCTCAGGTTGTAGGGAGGCAGAGGAAGTTGGAAACAACATGAGGCCACCAGACTACTGTACTAATCATAAACGTTTAAGTTGTCCCGTCATAATAGGTGCAGCAAATCTAACACGCTACCATCTGTCAAGCACAGTCTGCACACATCCAAATGGGTCTCATAAGTCAGGCTCCCTCAGTTCTTACTTCAGGCTTCCTGGGACCGTAATACAGCACATTTGTTTAAAACTACACATCTTACACTGACGTCTACTGCAGATGCAATTTTTAAAAAGCAGCAGTTGAATGGTCATGTGTAGTTCAGTGTCCTGTGGAGCCTCCTGGTGGTGTGAAGACACAGGACATGTCGCTCGATGTCTGCCCTGCTGCTCTTTTGTAACTGACCTGATTTTCTTCAGTTTGTGCACACTGAGCAGCACAGAGTACATGATGTTGGCTAACAGTTACAGTATCACTAGGGGCCAATAAAAGCGCTTTATAGTATACTGTTAGGTTGTAAGGATGCATATAAATAGCTTTTATATCATGCTTTACAGATGATTGGGTAATAAATGTTTGTGCTTTTAAATGCACCACTCTGGTTGATGCTCAGCAGCATATTAGTGCACCTCCAGCAGTTACATCAAGCAGAAACATAATGTACCCCAGGCTTTCTGGATATTTAAAGTAAAAATAGAAAAGGGGATGAGATCTGCTGTGGGAGTGACGGAGCTCTGCATCAGTAAAAACACTTTACAAATACAGAAAGCAGACAATGATTGTTTTTGTTTGTTTTATTATCACAGAAGCACAACAGGTACCACTATGCAGGTGAACAACAAACTCAATACTACCATGAAAAAAAAAAAGTTAAAAAGGAATGCTAATGAAAAAAATCATCCAATCATAACATCACAGCATTTTTTTTCCAACCTCCAAAACAATACTACAATATCGTCAGATATACATGGCAGAAAGAAGCAAAAGCACTTTGGATTATTCACTTTCCTTTCGCATTGTACCAAAACACTCATCGTAGGATCTTTCACTTGAAACTGAAGCACTTATGTGTAACAGCATTCATCTTTTCCCGCCACCTCTCTACTCTAAATGGATTCACTGTCCAGCTATGAAGTACCAATTATTGGGGCTGTCACTCAAAAGTAACGTTTCAAAAAATCCAAATACTTTTAAGAGGATGTTAGTGCTACAAAATAAAACTGGTCCCACTGAAAAGTATTTGTTATTCAATTCAGAGAGAAAGGAAAATGAGACAAATTTAAAGTCATTATTTAGCCAATCAAAAGAAAGCTGGAGTACCCGAGTGTAAACCTGATGACCTTTTTATTGTACATTCAAGAAATGAAGAATCCTCCATCTTAATCTATCATAAAAGAAGAAATATCAATAAAAACAAAGACTTGACAGGAAATGGAAATTATACCAGAACTTAACTTATAGCTATGACAACGGCAATATGATTGAAAGTCCAAAAAAACAAAGGTTCCCTCCTCTTTAGGTGACGACACCGATTAATCTTCAATGAAAACAGTATAATAAAACACACAGAGATAGGTGGTGGAAACAGGAGATGCACATCTTACACATTCCCTTGAACACAAAAAGCTTGGGGGAAATGGATACTTGCATACAGAGAGCTACCGCCGAGGGTTTATCGCAGACGGTGGTTTATATGAGTAAGCTGGGACGGGATGGACAAACATACAATGGGAAGAAAAGGGAAGTAAGCAGGGGGGGGTGGAGGGGCTGTCCAGACGGCTACTCCTCATCCGAGGAGTCCCGGTCAAAATTGTAAGCCATGAAGAATACATCGGGTCGAGGCGGGACGAGGGCATGGCCCGGTTTCACAATCTCAAAGCCCAGGAAACTGAACGTACGCACCAGTTTAGCTGCAAGAAGAAGGGAGGGACAACACATGTTAAGATGCAGCACGAGTCACAACAAAGAAGCCGAAAATAATTAGGTTATCACAAAATGTGAATGAAAAGGGTATGCTGGGAGAAATGGGGCTGTTACCACGATCATCTCTGTTCTTGTAAAAGCAGACAAACACGCTAACGACTTTCAGATGTTCTTCAGCATACTCCAAAAGCGCCGCAAAACTGGAGGGAGAACAGAGGGCAGCTTAGGTTAGAAAAAGGAAAACAGCCTCTTAGCATATAGGCACAAAAACACAACCAAATCTCATGCAAAAAAATGTGTTTTTATGATCATTTTAAAGGCTCTGTTTGTCTTCCCCTTGAGTGAAAGTGAGATAACCCGAATCTGTAAAATCAGACATTAACATAACACTGTAAAGATGTAAAACTTTATTCCACTTGATGTCTCTCTCACCTCTCCTTGCTGCCTTCAGGAAGAGGGTCAAGAGGTATCTCCACGTAGAGTGCGCTGCTGCTTAGGACAGCATCCCACTGTATTGTCTTGGTGACGGTAGGATGACTTTGGAAGTGGAGTATCCCAGGGCGACCATTCCCTGCTGGCTCCTCCGTTACGGTCAACTTTCGATCCTGGAAACAAAAACACTAGTAACGCGTCTGAAAACAGCAGTGGGTGTCGAGCAGAGCAACTTTGCCAACAAACAAACTGAAGGGAAAAGAAATCCAATGGTGTCACTGCTGAACGTGAATGATCGAATGAAGTAAAACCGGTGTGTCTTCCTCTGACATGTAAACAAACAGACGCTGGATCAGGTGACAGGAAATAGTTTAAGCTCCTATTCTTGATACGTGATCCTCTGAAACCAGCTTTCTCTCTTTTCTGTATCCTCTGACTACATTTCAGCAATAGTACAGTGTGTGTTTCTAGACTTACTGAGTGGAGTAGCCGAGCTGAAGGAGTGTGATCCCGTGTACCATTCCCTCGCCCACCTGGGATCTTCAGAGGTGGGAGAGGGGCATCAGGAGCACCACAGAGGCCCCGAACCGCGGGTACTACTACAGTGCAGGGACAGGCTGGAGGGGAGGAAAAAGAGAGGACATAATCACAACACTGCATCACAATCCACTTATAATGAAGGTTCTCTAATTCAACGTGTACAATGCGTTTCTATGTGCACTTCAACCTCAAAGGCATGTCATGGGACTTTCAGCGCAGACAAATACGGGCTTTGACCAACTTTGCCATTGTGTACCGAGAAGAATTGCAGCAATTTAATATCACGCAGTGCAATATAGTGCACACACAGTATCTTCTGAGATTAAACTAATGACTTTAATTGCCCACGCAGTTGCTAACATGTGCTCATGTACCACTGAAAACTGGCTGTTTGGCTTTATTAGCAATAAAATCTAAGATTATCTAATACTGAAAAAAAGTATCTCCAAGTTTTATACTTTACCAAATACTGCAGCTACTATCATCTAAGTGCTCAAATCCACAACATGTGTTACACAAGCAGTCCTGGGTGCTCTTTCAAAACCACTTACAGTTTATGCTCCCCAAAACAATGGCACTGTGTTTACCAAGTTGTTAACCAAACTTTCTAAGAGCGGTGCACCAACGCAGCAGGATGCGGCTGGAGGCATGCAACCACAAATATTTGCTGCTAAGAGCGCAAACCCAGACTTATATTCTTTAACTCAAACCTTTGTGTTGTTAGCTGAAACAGCCCGTGCAAGTTTAAATGTTTGCAGAGCCCCTAACATCTACAGATCATCCACAAACTAAATATTTGTTGTGCTACAATTTACCAAACTGTTGGGTAAACATAATGTGTTTTGTGCACGATGAAAATGGTACCGACAAAGCCATTCATGTGGCAGATTTTCACCTTATTAGGGTTAACAACAGGGATGCAACTAACAGTTATTTTGATAATTGATACAGCTAATGGTTATTATTTATTGTGAAAAATAACCTTTTAAGTTTCCTAAAGCACAGGGTGATGTCATACAATTACCTGCTTTGTCCAAACCCTGAAGATACTCTGTTTACTTTATCATAAAACTAAAAAAAAAAGTGAATCTTCACCACAGAGGCTTAAACTAGGAAATGCTTGCCATTTTTGCTTAAACAACTGATTATGAAAATTAGGGCTGCAACGAACGATTTATTTTCATTATCAATTTAACAGATTATTGCTGATCATTTGTTTTGTCTATGAAATGTCTGAAAAAAAGTGAAAAATTATCATTGTAATTTCCGACAGCCTTAGATAAGGTTTTAAAATAACCGTCCAAAACCCAAAGATAATCAGTTTACTATAATATATGACAAAGAAAAGCATCAAATTCTCACATTTGAGAAAACCCAGGGACTATTTGGCAGAAAAAAAAACAAAAACAACAACGATGAATTAATTACAATTTTGTTGCAAATTCCTTTTTTTTGTGGATTGACAAATCAATTAATCGACCAAGAGCTTTTTCTCTTGTTCACATACAATACAGTACTCCACATTAACAGCTGTTACTTCAGAGTTCTTGACGTTAGACTGTAAGTGTGGCTTCATTAAAATGGATGGGTTACAAATCAATATTTTTTTATAACTCTTTAGTCTAGACAGAAGTTTTAAGGCCTTCTGTAAATTAATATATTGTATATTATTATATTGCCAAGGGTATTTAGGAATGGGACACAGACTCTACCTTTTTAAAACTAATTCAAAAATATATTAAATTAATTAAAAAAATGAATATCAGAACAATAACCTCTCTCCATCTGGTGATGGTGAATTATTCATGCACATACCGCCGCATGGCTGTGTACACTAACATCTTCCTGTCGTCACGAGGCTGCTGCGGTTAACTGTCAGCGTTGCGCAACAACCAACCTGACTCTGTTTCGCTCACCAGATCAACGTGAAACATCACTCACCTGACGGCTTTACGGGCAAATATTTGACCTGATGTCATTGTTCTCTCTTTACTTTGCTGTATTCACCAGATGTCAAATTATCACGTCAAGTTGTCTCCTTATGTATGTTTATATACACCAAATATGTGGAACAAGCTCCCAGAAACTTGCAGGACCAGCTCTAACTCTGAGTTCTTTTAAATCAAAGCTTAAAACCTTCCTGTTTGCTGCTGCTGCCTTTTATTAAACTTATATTCTGCACTAGAGCTTTTACTCTTGTGTGTTATACTCTATTTTAGCTTCTATCCTAGCTTTTATTTTTATTTTCTAATCTTTAATGTTTTTATATAACTGTTTTAATGATGTCTTTTTGCACTTTGTCTTAATGTTCTTGAATGTTTATGTGAAGCACTTTGAATTGCCCTGTTGCTGTAATGTGCTATACAAATAAAGCTGCCTTGCTCTTGCCTTATGTGACGTACACCGTGTACGTACGACTACGTCAACAACGTCAAATATTCGACGTTACGTTCATTTCAAGTGTTTGACCGTAAACTGACAAGTCTTTTTCTTAAACATGAAGTCTATATTGGTCTTTAAATAGGCTAACGTGAGAGAAACTGTTGTCAGCTCACGACATCAACGTAAAACATCACTCACCTGACGACTTTACGGGCAAATATTTGACCTGTTGTCATATTTTTCTCTCTTTCCTTTTGCTGTACCAGATGTCATAAATTATCACGTGCGCTCAGGTTAAATTGTCTCCTTATGTGACGTACATACGTACAATTACGTCAACAACGTCAGATATTCGTTACGTTCATTCCAAGTTGTTTGACCGTAAACTGACAAGTCTTTTTCTTAAACATGAAGTCTTTATTTGGTCTTTAAATAGGCTAACGTGAGAGAAATCGAAACAATCATATTTAAATTACATTGTCAGTATATGTTCTCCGAATTAAACGGTTTAATTTAACCAGCTAGGTATTTATTAACAAGATATTTAACGTTTAAATGTCGATGCTAACTGGTCAGCTAGCTGACGGAGCTAACGACAGTGACGTACCAAAGTTCGACTAGGTTCGTAGCTAACGTTAGCTGCTAATGCTAATGCTAACGTCGTCTCTCGGGCCAGTAAATGCTCTTTTCAACATGACATTTTTTTAAATAGCATTTTAACTATAGTTGTCACGACATGTAACGCTGGGACATCATTGATACAGCGTATTATATATCAAATGTACATTTAAAGTGAAACACTTCCGCTTTTCTGTGTCTGCTAGCTCGGTTAGCTTAGTCACCCCTCCCCCACATCACAGCTAGCTAGGTGAGGTGTATTTTACTTACTTCCCAATCATGTCACAGATACCATTACTCAAATCCGCCATGGTACTTAAAGACTGCTGTTTTCCTTCTTTCTCGCGAGCAAAGCAATGACTGTTTAGGATCCGCTGGAGGTTGGATTTTACCATCCGGCCTCGGGTAGAGACACGACGGGCTGACTGCTCTCTGCAAGTCTCAGCTAGCTAGTGGTCGAGCGGAGAGTC